>PVJX010013870.1:0-46313 GCA_004027295.1 Dolichotis patagonum
GGAATTCACATGAAACAACCTAGTATGGAATTGATCTGAGCAGGACAAGGAGGGCATTTCAGGTCTTCAAGACCAGACATTAGGGAAGCCAAGAATGGCTGTCATAGTGTCTCTCATTCTCCTCAAAACAGCTGTCCATACCTTAATGTGTGTTGAACTTAAACAAGGCAAAGCAAGCTAAGATCACTTTGAACAAAAAATGATAGTTTTGCTGGACCTCACATCACTACATTATGGAATCAGCACTGGGTATTGTAGTGTCTCTTTTTCTTCAAAGTAGTTGTTCATTTCAACATGCATTATATAGTTGGTTCTTGTAAACTGTTTATAAGCTCTAAACATGCGTGAGTCTCTACATGTGTATCTATCATTTCTGTATTAGCAGGAAAAACAAAACAAAGAAAGAAAAAACAAAACAATTCCTAGAAAAGCATGAGGCAGAAAAGTCACATAAAACCACAATACAAAGTAATCTACAATGGTTACCATGGTGTCTCAGCAGTGTATAACAACATTAATAAAAACAAAGCATTGGAGACATTATAAGACTTCAAAAGCAAGTAATAATCAAACCAGAGTGGGTATCTTAGTGAATCTTGTCATCTTCAGTGTAGTTGCGTATACACTTAGACTTGATGCTATCCATCATAACAGATTTCAATAAAATCAGTCAATACAAAGTAGCAATCTAACAAACCAGATTCAAATAAGATCAGTCATAATAAGACAGTGTAAGTTATAAAGAGCTTCAGATTGAGTTGATAGGAAAATTAGGGATGATTACCATAATATGTCCTCTTTTTTTGGGGATAGCTGACTGTGTCCTCAAGTCTAGTGTAAGTAGACAAACTGGAACAGCATGTAATCCATCCAAGCAGAGTGGTTAGAATAATGTAAATTTTAAATCTTGTTATCCAATTAACAATATCCTCTGCCTCCCTTTTTTAGACAATTCCTCCCCTTTCACTCCCATGGGTTGCACTGCTTGTTTTGGGTCCCACTGCCTCCCTATATAGAGCAGCTCAATGGAGATATCTCCTGATCTATTCTGCCTGTGTTTTCCTCTGTTAGTATTTCGAGGCCCTCTATACTAGAGATTATAGCCAATTTTCTCTGCCTCATTTCTGCTATTCTGTTTTTCTGCCATTGGTTGTCTATTTTTCTCTTCCACTCCACTGTCTGCCTTGTTCACTGAGGCCTCTCTGCCACTGTCCCTGAAATGCTTGTATTCTTATTCTCTCTCCCTAGAATGTCCTTCAGTATTTTTTGTAGGGTTGGACTGGTGGTCACAAATTCTCCTAGTTCCTCTTTGTCATGGAAGCATCTTGTTTCTCCATTAATTTCTAGAGAGAGTTTTGCAGGATACATCAATCTGGGCTGGAGATTGTTCTCCTTCAGCACTTGAAGTACTTTACTCCAAGTTCTTCTTGACCTGATGGTCTGTGTTGAGAAATCTGCCATGATTTTGATGGGTTTTCCTTTATAGGTGATCTGTTTCTTTTCTCTGATGGCTTTTAACATTCTGTTCTTATGTTGAATTTCTGGGATCTTGATTATTACGTGTCTGAGTATAGCTCTGTTTTGGTTGTAGGTGGCTGGGGTTCTGTATGCTTCATACGTCTGCATATCATTTCTTTTTTCATGTTTGGGAAGTTTTCCTTAATAATTTCTGTGAATAGCCTTTGCATTTCCTCTGTTTGACCATGTCCTCAAGTCTAGTGTAAGTAGATAAACTGGAACAGCATGTAATCCATCCAAGCAGAGTGGTTAGAATAATGTAAATTTTAAATCTTGTTACCCAATTAACAATATCCTCTGCCTCCCTTTTTTAGACACTTCCTCCCCTTTCACTCCCATGGGGTGCACTGCTTGTTTTGGGTCCCACTGCCTGTTTCTTCATTCACATGCTTTATTCTTAAGTTATAGATCCTCTTTTCGTCCTCTAGCCTTTGTATTGTTACTGCCTGCTCCCTTGTTATTTTTAAGAGATCTTCCCTTTCAGGATCATGCATTGCAAGCCTGTGTTCAATTTTTGATAGTCTATCTTTAGTTTCTTTCAAGCAGTTTTGCCAACTTTCTATGGAGTCTTTAGTTGCCTGGTGATCTCTTTGAATCTGCTTCATGAATTTGAGGTTTGCTTTATATTCTTCATTGAATGTTTATCTCCTTTTGTGTTCCTCCATTCTTCTGTCTATGTCTTCTTGAGAGATGCCCAGCCTTTCTTTTATTAATCTACTTATCTCTTGTTTAATTTGAATTAATATTTCAGTTTTGATCTCATATATGAGGTCTCAAAGATATCTCTTTATGTCCACTGACACTGTGTTTGATGTTGCATGTTTGCTGCCCTCAATCTCTTTTATATTTACCTCTCCTGGATCAATATTCTCAGGGTAGAGGGCTGGGGGGATTTTTCTTATTTCTCTCTCTCGTCATGTTTTTGGTTCCTTCCATGCAAGTGTATAGTGTAATTCCCAGACCCTTTTCTTGTTGGTTAAGGTTCTTCTGTAGCACGCAGGCTAGGGGATTCTGCCCTCTGCAGTCCGCTATCAGAAAGTGAAGTGCAAGCAAGGGCAGTATACGTGGCTCCTCCCCTCCAGGCCAGTCAACCTTTGCAGGCCTTCACTGCGTCAGTGTGCTCCATGCTCAGGGAATTAATTGATTTGTGATGACCCACTGGGTCCCGGCCAGGGGCACGGCCCAGTCCAAGCAGATCCCACCAATCTGTTCCACGAGTGGAGCAACCAACTGAAGCCACCTCCTTACACAGTCAGTACCGTCCTGCCCAACTCAAATATGTTGTCCAGTTGGTTGCCCCTTTCCCGCAGGAGGGTCTTATTCCCATCACTCACCATGTGTTGATGCCGGTCCCCGAGAACTGCTGGGCTCCCCGACCTCTGACCTCAGCGCGGCTGCACCGAGAATTTATGGTGTCTCTGGGTAGGTTGCGTGCAGGGCCGGTTCTGGGCGAGTCGCAGGCCGGGCTGTTCAGTTCCACGCTCAGGGCCACTCAAACCAGTCATATCAGCGTGGGTTCAATCGCTCAAGTCGATCTCGGGCACAAATTCAGGCGGCTCAGCAAGATCGCCATGCTTGCCAACCTTAGCTTCTCTAATGGCAGCCCTGGGACCTCATATTCGAGTAGTTTCTTTGACTTCAGTTTCTTCCTGGGTTAAGAGAATCCATCTCCCTCTGTTTGGGTCTCTCCAGGGTGTTCTGTTCTGGCATTTGAGCTGTCTCTCTCAGAGAGGCTCCATGTCCTGCTACCTATAGGTCCGCCATCTTTCCCTGGCACCTGGGACTCAATTTTAAAGGGAGAATCACTGGAAGAAAAATATTAAGCAACTAACAGTGTCAGTGGTTGACTATATGACTGAAAGTTATAACAGTAGTACGTACAGGACTGGCACTGAGAAGCACTGACCAACGATGAAACTGTCAACTTCTCCACCCTAAGCTCCTCAGAGCTGTAGCTGACTGTAGGGTTTGTGTCACAGAGTAGCAGTAAAGAGAGCTTCAGAGTCCAGAGATGTGGGTTCAAATCTTGATTTCCCTGCTGCTAGATGTGAGGAACACAGCTTCCTGTGGTCTCACCCTTCTTATGGAGAAAGTGGCTGCTTGGGAGCAGACCAGTCAGGTTAAGTGCTGGGAAACCAGCGCTCTGTGATCAAGTGTGGTTGTTTTACCTCAGCTGTTCTGAGTGAATTTGGGGAAGAGAAGGAAGGCAGAGTCTTTGCTCATCTTTACCTTCTAGTACTCTAGCTCTATAAGTGCAATCATAACAGCAGCTGGAAGAGAAGCCAGATACACAATAGGGCAGTGGTGGCAAACCCATGGCACACGTGCCACAGCAGGCCTGCAGAGCTCTCTCACCTAGCACAAGAGCCAAGATGCTCTATCCAAGGTTTGCCAAGGCATCAGCATTTGTGCAACAGCAAAGACCATACTAATTGCACAAAAGCACACCAAAGGCAAACTGTCAGCTTTTATTAAACAGCTGTTTGTATCATCAAAAGCTCTGTTATTGTGTTTTTCTTTTAAGACAAAAGATGTTAATACATGAGTTGTTTTTTCTAAACGAAAACCTCAGTGTTCAGGTTTAATGGCAGCGTTGGCTCTTTGTGACAGGTAAGTGGATGTGGGGCTGTAGTTTGGGCACTCTGTCTCTGGAAGTTTTGCCATCACTGCTGTGGAGGGACCTGTCCTTCACACGGCTGCCACCATAGCAGGCTGTCTCCTGCTGCTCTTGGAAGTTGCTGAGTGGCACTGCCCAGGGGACGGCCTAAGGAGACTCAAACTCAGTTGCTTCTGCTGTGGTGGTGGAGGCCCTCTGCTGACATCCTCTGTCCTTGTCCTGCATCTTTTAGGTCTTCCCCACCGTCGTTCCAGGGGAGAAGCTCTGGGAGCCCAGTTCTAAGCTCCCCTGGGTCTTCCAGGGTACCCTTGCTGGTTTAGCCTGACTCCAAAGGGGCCTCCATGACTTCTGCTCTTCAGAGGTCCCTGAGCTTCAAGGAAGCACTTAACCACCTATGCCCCTCGTGTCCTACATTTTGACCAAGACAGCATTGCATTTGGACCTATAAATCCCAAATTCAAATCCTGACTCTGTCATGTACTACCAAGTAAATTTTCCCAAGTTGCTTTTATTCTCAAGAGCCTCAGACTGACTACTTGCAAAAATGGTTGTAAGAATAATACCCAGCTCTGCACAGGGGTACAGGCCTGTAATCCTAGCTACTTGGGAGACTGAGGCAGGAGGAATAACCCTCCCTCCCAAAAAGATGAGGGGGGCTGAAGATAGATCAGTGGTAGAGCATTTGCCCAGTATGTTTGAGGCCTACATTTGATCCCTAGGACAAGCAGCACAAAAACAAAAAAGAATAACTTGCTGGTTTATTGTGAGACTAAAATATGTTTGTATCAGTAAAACGAACAAGCAGTCTTTGTTTGCTTGGCAGGGTGCTGGTGCTCTGTCCTGGCATTCCTGGCCTCCTACCCTGGGCTGATGTAGGCAACAGGCTCCAGTGTGCCAGCTGCCACCCCCTCACTGTCCGCCGCTGGTGAACATTCAATTACACCCCTGTCCAATCTCCAAGCCGCTGTCCTTTGCTCACACAAAAGCTATCCCTGGCACACAAAAGCTTTGCAAAATAGTTTATTGCCATATAATAAACCAAAAAATTTCTGACACTCTCTTTAGAGTCTTTAAATGCTGTGGAAGTCCCCTCCTTGACAAAGCAATGGACTTCCTGCTTTAGAATCTACGGTAGTTTTTCCTAAACTAAACGGTTTTTTCTACTTCTTTCTTTTCTTCCAATTGTTCACTTACAAGCAGTAGGTAAAATACCTGGTCCTTCTAGCCGGTTTTCAATCCCCTCTCTTGCTCTTGCTTCTCTATCTGTGTACTGGGACATAAAGTCCTGGAAGGAAGTCTGGGAGATGAAGTTCTTTTTTTAAATTTAAGATTAAAAAGACACAGAAAAGAAAAACAAAAAGCAATACAGACAAACAAGAAACCAAATACAGTAACAGTATAGGTTTATAAAACAAAATGATAGGAATTTGACAATGGTTGTAACATTGCATACTGTTACCTGTAAGAAGTTTGCTTAGATTAACAGATATTAACATGTAAAATTGACATAACATATGAGTATTAACTGTTCTTTTCCAATTACTAATACAATTAGTAGTATAGTCATTTTAGCTATCATATATATATGTATATGTATATGTATATGTATATGTATATATATATATACACACACACACACATAAATTTGTCTTTTTCCTTTTCTCTTCCTTCTGTCTTCCTTTCCCTTATTCCAATGGGGATGAAATGTTTTGAAGCCTGGAAAATTGGTTCTTAGCAGGGCAGGGAAATATATTAAGAACCAAGTACAATATTTCAGGTAAGCACTAATGCTAATGTAGCTGCAGGAAGAGAGGACAGGTGTGTATAAAGCCAGTGACAGTGTAGTGATGCACATGGAGAAAAGAGACATAGCATTCAGAGGACCCAGGGGACCCTGGTGTTTCCAGCCTGAGTGACTGAGAGGCCGGTGACACTTTTGACTGCCACAGCAAAGGGAGAGTAATGTCATCCAGCTCTATACTTTATACAAATATCTCTCAAACCATGCTTCTGGCCATATCGACTCCCTAGAGCATAAATCTGAGATTGGCTGGCATAGGCTTTAGAAAAGGCAGATTGCACTTTGGGGAGTTTCTAATTAAGGCAAGTGGAAGGAGGAGCCAGCGGCGACTGTGAGAAAATGTCAGAGAGGCTGGAGAAGATTGAGGTCAGTGTAGTCACGCATGTCAGGAGGCACAACTCTTCCGGGAGGAGGAGGAGGAGGCTGAAGGCCGGCCCAAGGTTACTGGCAGAACAGGGGTAGTGGACTATGGAGATAGAAGTCAGGTTGGGACAAGCTGAGGACACAGTGGTAACTGAGGAGACAAAAGGGGGACTGCTTTCTTGGGAACTTGGAATAGGCGAGCCTCCCGTTTAGTGGATTGGCTGCTCCAAATGGATGGATGGGACTGGCACGAGAGAAGAGGCGGCCCTGGTCCGCAGCCCCCTCTCTGCCCTTGGCCTCTGTGTCTTCCTCACTCCAGCTCCCAGTCCCATGAAATCTCAAGCATCTCTCCGAAACTTCGGCTTGCCTGTGGCAACATTTCTCCACTGACGAGACATACCCTTCTTCTGTGTTCTGTGTCAGCTCTGGCTCCTTCCTCCCGAACAGAGCACAGCAGCTAAATTAGGCTGGACCCAGCTCATTTCCTTAGAGTTCACCAAATAAGCCACAAAATGCCCGGGGTCCCAGGGCATAAGTCAGTGTCGAGGAGCAGGGACATCAGGAGGAAGGCGCTGAGGCGGAGGGAGAGGAGGCTGATACTGCCCACATACTCGTCCTCCCTCCTAGACACAGTGTCTGGACATCAGATGTGTTTCAAAGGCAGCGTGGAGACGAGGAAGAGAAGTAATGACTGCACCCAACGAGCAAAGTCCCCCCTGCGGAGGTGTTCCAAAGTGGGAAAGGCACAGGTTCCACTCAGGTTCCTATAAAGCTTACAGAAGCTTTAGGGATTGAGGGCTGAACCCATCTGAGCAAGCAGAATTCAGAGACTTTCATCAGAAATTAGCAGGACTCGCCTACCCTCCTTCCCAGAATTACTGTTTGTGCCTTGGCTGCCCAAAGGTGAGCTGAGTCCACGTTTGTGAGCATTACTCTCAGGACAATCCTACGTCTGACTGCGGTAGACGGTTGTGGAATCCCCTGGGAAAGGCCAGGTGCTGGCAGCTCTGACCAGGACAGTTTCTACTGAATTCTCCGTTTGTGAGGGGAGTCCTTGAACGATTGCTCCATATGCATCATGGTGTTTGTTCTTTATAAAAACCCACTGAATGTTAAGGAAACTGAATCTTAGGCTCAGTTACCTGTTCAAGGTTACACACCTCTGAAATAACTGAGGCCTAAACCTTGTCCTGTCAAACTCCAAAATCAGCTGGTGTTCCATAGAGAGGAAGAGAACACTACTTCTCAGGCATAATACCCAGTTGGAATATGCCTCAGTCATTTGCATTTGTTGCCTAGAATCCAAAGCATATCAAGGATATTTTAACTGTAAAATTGTGTTCCCCCTACTTAAAAAAAAAATAAAGCAACAACAACAACAAAAGAGAAAAAAAAAACAGGGGATTTTTTTTTTGTTTTTTGAGTGTTTCCCTGTGTAATTCAGGCTGGCTTGAAACTTGCAATGATCTTACTGCCTCAGCCTCCTAAGTGCTGGGATTACAGGCGTGCACCATCACGTCTGGCCATACTGGGACCTTTCTTTCAGCAGTGGCACTAATCAATTTAGGGACAGAGGGTGATTTGATTGTAAGGGCATCCTAAAATCCTGACTCACGGCCTGAGACCCAGGGCCTTCCACAGACCTAGATGCAGAAGCTGTCACTTTCCAAGGGCAGCAGGGAGCAAGGCTGGACCTCAACAGCCAGGCAAAGGTGGCCAGAGTGTGGGAGAGGAGGGGCTTCCAGCAGCATGAAGAGGGCCTGCCGAGCACGTGGCTTCTTGGATTCACAGCTTCTAACTTTTTAGAAGCTTAAATAAACTCAAACTTTCCTCACCCCGTGAGCTAAAACAAGTTTCTGTAAACATAAATCAATATTAAGATAAATACAAAAACACCCAGGTTGAATAATGCCTGGGACCTTTGGAACGGGAGCCCTGCGCATGGGCCAGTGTCTCCTGTTTTAGCCCTATCCGTGGGGTCCTGCGGAGCTGAGCCCCAGGGCCCGGCCTTGAACAGATTTCAGCTGAAGAGAACCGGGCCTGTGACTCCATCTGGCCCTTAGAAGTCTGCCTGGAGTCTTACCCCCACGCCTTCTCTGCTCCACCTGAGGGGGCCCGAGGTTCTCTTCCCGCTCAGGCTGGGACACCTCGATGGATCACCCTCACTGGTGGGACTGGAGTGGGGGATCACCTGGCTTTTATTTGTCCAACTACAAATCAAGTTCTGCTGAGGTTGAGGGAGAATAAAAGAAATAAAAGGTAAAAGGGCAACAAAATCATAACTAAAAATTATACCCTTAAAAAGGCCACAATTTTCAGGACCCAGCCCAAGTTATCGAGGTGATCTATATTAGCACTTTGGCGGGTTAAATTTAGGCTCCTTTGCTATCAGACCCATCACATATCAAATTCCTCAAAAATACTGAAAGTTTGAGAATTGGCTTAGCAGAGAAAATAAAGAGCAGGAGCCTGATCCTAACATAAAGGAACAAATTGAGAGAATCCAAAGAATGTTTAAATTACTAACAAGCAAAACAAAACCTGGGTGCATATCTGTCCAGATCTGTAAAGTGGGCTAGTATCTTTCTTATGGGTGGGCCACATTTTTTCACCATTTCGCTACTTAAGCATAAATATTCCCTGTTCTAGGAAATAATGCCTCTCATTTTCTGAGTACCCACACTCCACTCTGGAGTGCGTCCTAAAATCGCTGCCTAGTAAACTCTTTTTAAAAAAATTTATACTTTTTTTGAGACAAGGTCTTGCTATGTAGTTCAGGCTGGCCTTGAGCTCAACTTTGTAGCCCAGGCTAGTCTCAAATTTGCAATGATCCTCCTGCCTCTGTCTCTCAAGGGTTGGGATTACAGCACAGTAAACTTCTTTTTCTTTTGAGACAAGTGTCCCTGTGCAGCTTGGGCTGGTCTGGAACTTGTTTTGTAGCCCAGGCTGGCCTCAAACTCACAAGATTCTTCTGTGTCAGCCTCCTGAGTCCTGGATTACAGGCATGCACCACCACACCCGGCTCGGCATCCTGAAAATTCTCTGTTGCAACCAGAGTCAGAAAACTTCAAAACTTATTCTACAAAAGGGTGAAGCACATTCCTTATTCCAGCCTGGGGCCCTCATCAGACCCAGCTTAGTGGCAAGGTCACTTGCCAAAGCAATGTGGAAACAAACATGTAACTACTCTAATTTTCCTGCCAGAGGAAGCAGGTGGATTTTTGATCCCTGGGGCTTCATTTAAAATTCTCTGGAAAAGTCTGTGCCACCTGCTGGTGTTTTCAAGCCCCAAGATGATACTCCTCAGACTGCTCACTCCAGATTCTGCTCCTGGGCGCCAGCTAGAGACCCAGGGACACCGTGGGGCCAGTCTCCCAGGCATGAGGAAGGGCTGCCTGGTCCACAAACAAGAAGTGCAATTCTGCAGATGACTTCCTTCTCTCCCCCAAGGTAAGAATCCTGAGAAGTAAAAAATTAAAAAACAAAAACAAAAACGTTGAACCGCCCATTATGCAATCAGATGCTTTTGCCCTAGTTTTGGGCAAATGATTAATGTATTGGCGCCTTTGTTACATTTTATGTCAAATATTCATGCTTTAAATTTAGCCATTGGAAGTCCAGTGATTCATTTTCATTTTGTTTAGGCAAAATGTTAACAGTGCTGTATCTCTGAATTAGCTACCTTCAAAACTACACTGTCATCATGTTCTCATCTGTCCTATCCTTGCTGTCCATTCAACTAAGGAAAGGAAAGGAAAGGAAAGGAAAGGAAAGGAAAGGAAAGGAAAGGAAAGGAAAGGGAGAACTGAAATCCAGGGTTGCTGTCAAGTTTAGTTAAATCCTCAAATACTTGCTGCTTTGCTGCTTTGCATACTGCAGTAGATTTTTGAGTGAAGGTAACAATGCTTTCCTTGTCCTGAAAAACTCTTATGTGGTGGAAAATGATAGGCAACCTTGGGCAAAACAATCAGAGAACAATACCAGGCGTATGAAAATAAGCTCTGTTTTGTGTGCACTCGACCATGTTTCCAGAATATGCAAATATCTTATGCTTAATTTCTTAGGCTTTTTGCACAAATATAGCTAAGGTAATTCTGTCCTCTCCCTAAATTACTGTTCCAGCAGATTGGCTCTTCTGATGGACCAGCTTCAGTGAACCCCAGAGTGATTCCTTTTTGGCTCTTTTAGCTCACCTGGCTTTCAGTCAGGTTTTCTATGCCTTTTATAACGTGTGACGCTACACCACCTGCGTAAAGCTCCAGCTGCTCTGCTGGGTCGTTTGCAAGCCTTGCAGCCAGCATTTGATCTGTTATCGTGACTGCTCTTGCTTTAGAAGCTATTTCCTAACAGTTCAAGCACCCAAGTTGAGTTTCTGCACATCAGCTGATTTCTCCACAGTTCCGTCCACCCAGCATTCACTCAGGGAAGTAAAACTGTAGAATTTTAATGCTCATTAGCTTTTCATGAACTGATGGGGGGGCAGCTTATCTTTGATCCCCACCTCTTAGAATGAATTTTCCACAACCAGGTGAGGACATGATCCTGGACAAGGCGAATGTTTCCACTTCGGGAAGCCAGGACGCTGGCACTGTGAGAGGAAGGCGGGCAGGGGGGCAGGTGTGGGAGGCGGGTCCAGGCTTGTGGAAGCCCTTACTCATAGCCCTCTTTTTCCTTTGAGCCATTGCATCTAGCAGGAGGGACCTGAGCCCTCTTGCCCTCTTCTGGTTCTGGGCATCTCTTGAGAACATAAGGAGGGCTAGGAAATGAGCCTCACTCTAACAGGGCTTATTTTCCTAAGTTGGTCTGTAGGCCTGGGCCCAGGGGCCCAGGAAATGCATTTTTTTGGCAAGGGTGGTGTGGAATTTAGGGGCCTGTGTTTTCTCAGTGTCTAAGCTGATGTTCTCTATAGAAGTCTCCAGAGGACTGTGGCTGAACTATGGTGATTAAAATTGTAGCAGTTAAGACACGTGATTTCCAGGCTTGGAAAATGTATTTTCATGATAAGAGTGGTGCAGGATGAAAGCAAAACTGTGCAGCTCAGAAAACTGTACTTTTGTGGCACAATTTGTTCCACTAATATGGAAATGCTAAGAACATTAAAAAGATCTCTATTCTTCCACATTCTATTTTTAGTTCTGCTTTTTTTCTTTTTAGAGGCAGAAAACATAATTTTACCTAGTTCCGGGCATATTCAGATCTTTCAGGTTTAAAGCTACTGAAGCTTCCCTACTCTGAAGTTCCCGCAGTTTTCATGGGGTCCATCACTGTACCATTTGAAGTCTCCAGCTCCTGCTCTTATTCTCCACCCAGGGCATAGGTCTGCTTCTCCTCCCACTGGTCTCTCTCCTTTATTTCCTTTCTCAGGGGAGGGAGGTTGGCAGGGAGAGGATGGTGGAGTGGAGGAGACAGGTTGGCAGACTTACATAAGAACCATGGTTTTGGGATTTAAAACCAGTGATTGATTTGCTGTCTATTCTCTAGCTCCACCATGACAATTCTCTCTGAGACAAATGGCAGTCTTCTTCTCCAGAGGAATAGGGGAAAGGTTGCAAAATAAAAGAAGGAATATATGGGGGAATCACCCATTAATACTTCCCAATAACACCATACGTTTTGTTACCGAAGAGTCGTTCTTTAATCTTCTATTGCTCCACCGTGTATACTACTGACTATCAACAATAAACAAACCATGCTGAGCACAGGGCTCAGGGCACTAGCCGCTCAGTTGGTACAGGCTGGAATGCAGGGCAGAAAGCTCACAGGTCCTTGGTTCTCTCAGCACATCCTGGAGAGAGCTGGTCTTGGACTGGCAAGCAAGATGCTCTGCCTACTCCTGCCCTGCCCCTTCCAGTTTTCTTTCTGTTTCATCCTCTCTTCTTCTTTTTCTCTCTCCCTGCTGTCTTTGAAAGTATAATTTACCTGTAAGAAAATACATACATATTAAGAGTCCAGCTTATTGAGTTATTACCTGAGTGTAATAATTCCCAGAGTTGTTTCTGACAGACAATGATGAATATAGTTTTGTAACTGGGACAAGTATGGCCTGACTGTGCTCGAGAAAGGGTCTGCCTTTGGGTGTCAGCTGTTTAGAGGGGTTTCTCTTTTGAATTCCTCAGCTCTATCCATCCCAGGGATCTTGGCAGAACTTTATTGTGTAGCAACAGGCAGTTTATACTCTTGGTGATTTTTATTGTTCAAAGTTCATTGTCTCAACCAGTATTTTCTGCACACTTGCTATTGGGTAATTAGATGTGGTTACCTTGTCCACTAATGAATAAGTATGTTGTATTGGGTGCTAAGTATGGGAGAATTGTACTAAGCAAAACCAGACATAGTACCTGTCTTCGTGGAGTAGACTATCTGGGAGTGACTTAGATAGTTAAATAAATATTAAAGAATATAAATTATAATAATGCCAAATGCTAACAGAAGAGAAGGGTTATAGCTATTTATGGATGGGAGGAGGATCTACTTTATGTCAAATGGAGTTGGGAATGGTTTCCTTTAGGAAATAAACAGGAGGATTTAGTTACATAAACAGGAAGGGGAAAGAGAAGGTGTACCAGTAGAGGAAGCAGCATGTGCAAAGATCCTGTGCTGGTGGGAGCATAGTGAGGGAAAGGCACTGTGGCTGAGTCTCAGAAATTAAGGATGAGCAGTGAGGCTGGGAGACAGAGGCTGTTCTTATAGAGTTTTGTGGCCACATTAAGGAGTCAGGGTTTTATACTAAAAGCAATGGGAAACCTTTGAGGCCTTCCGAAGATAGTATGATTTTTTATTGGCTTAAAAAACTTTGCTGTGTAGAGAATGGATTGGAGAGCATTTGTGTGCAGACCAGCTAGATTATTCTAGTAATTCTGACATTGTTATCACCAAGTAGCATATTTACAATTCCAAAGCATAATCGCCCTACTGCTTAGTGTTCTTTAAAAAGACTAAGTTATACAGGCATAGTTTCTTGCCACTGAGAATCTCCCTTCTAAAAAGTTAACAATGGTAGAGCTAAACAGAATAACACACAGACAAGTTAGATGGAAAATTGAGAAATAACTCATTAAGACCCACATCAACCAATCAATTAGCACATAAAAGAAATGTAAGTCACATTACCTACAAATCTAGACATGAGGGGCATTTGAGACTCCTTATTGATTAATTTCTCATAAAAATTTCATGTTGTAGATGGTACTGTATTCACTTTATAGGTAAAGAAATGGGCTTGGAGAGGTAAAAGGACTTTAGAGAAGCCACACAGCTTGTAGGGTCTGTTTGTTCTAAAAAGACAGGTTTTATTACACCTCCTTTCTTATAAGACATCATTTGGAGACTTTCATGGAGTAGGAAAGTCTGCTTAAACACCAGACACCTATAGTCTAACTGATCACCATAATATGATTGATTAGGTAATATACTCCTCCAAAATAACTTCATTAAAGTGGGACAATAACACTTATATTCATTCATTCATTCATTCATTCACCAAAAGATGTCAGTAAATGTATGAGAGGTCCTATTTACATACAAGGTTTTATAAAGTGACCAAAGATAAATAATATATGGACTTTGCCCTTGCAGAACCTATATATGAAATACCCTTTTGTGAGTGTGTATAATAAGAATCTTGTTTCTGAGAAATTTTCTTCTTTACATTCCACCCACATGGTTGCCGAGAAAGTCACTGTATGAGCAGAGGATGCTCTAGCCTACTCCTCAGTTGACTGGGCCAGAATCCTGCAGTCAGACTCTTCCCCTGGGACTTTGGAAGTGGAATGGAGAAAGAGAAGTCAGTTTGGTTTGAACTTCAAGGTGGAAAACTTGGGAGGACTTCTGGTGGGTGTTTTGCCATGTGATGGTAAAGGAGATTAGTAAAAGGAGGAGCAGACCTGCAGAGAAATGTAAATTCGAGTAGTTCAGTGCTGTCCTGTGAAAAGGAGGCAGAGCTTTAGTCACCAGTATGTATAGCTTTGGGGAAATCACACTGATTCCATTTGTGTGGTACCATTTAAAGCACAGTCATGTGGCATGAATGGTGCTCCTTAAAGTTGGGCTGGGAGGCAGCCTTACTTTTAGTTGGGGATGGGGGTGCGGATAAAAGTGAAGCCCAAATAGGTGCTGAATATAATTCAGAGCAGGAGTGCTCTGTGTGCTGTGACTCTGTCCTCTTAAACCTCTCAGACCTAATTATCATGGCCTACCTTCCCACTGAGTGCCAACGTGTCCTACCCAGCACAGCACCCCCGAGAGTCACCATCCAGCAGATATTCCGCCTGTACTCTTCCCCTCTAAGAACTGCTGTGCTGTGTCATTCCTAAGTGGCTGCATCTCAGTGGCAGATGTTTTCTGTCTGGTTAGAACAAACACTGGGTATTATACTCAGGCTAAGGAAATTTTGCTTTCCATCTGAGGACCAGAAAGTTTCGAACAAGTCTTCATATACTTAGTGGTACCACTGTGTCAGTTAATTAACTTAGTACCAATAATGAACAGGATTCTGGGTTAACTAACAGTGTGATTTCTGGTTTCATGCTGCTCTCTCTGCCTGATGTTCCCATTCTTCTCTACTTGGTAAACTCACATAGCCTTCAAAATGTAAAAAAAAAAGTTTATTTTTGCTAATATTTATTCTTGGAAAAGTAATGTTCCCAACTTTATAATTGTACATGACTATATTCCTTTCCTCTGTATTTTAGTTGTTGCCTGTATGTATGTCACTTCTTTAGAATTTAGATCCTATAAGACAGGGTATGCTTTAAATAGTTTAGTCACTGGCATGTATTTGACTGAATGACAGTGAAACTGCACTTTCACATATGAAATACCAACATAAATTGTACTGATCAGCCTTCCCATTGCTGGGACAAACTACTTGATGCATACAACTTAAAGGAGAGAGTGGTTCATTTGGGTCAGTTTCAGAGGTTTCAATCCACAGTCAGATGGCTGGATTACTGTGGACCTGAGGTGAGAACAAGCCTGGTAGAAGGTCACAGTGGAGAAAAGCTGCCACTTCCTGGTGGCCAGAGAGCAGGGAAGTGTCTGAGAGGAAGGTGTCAGAGACCAGAGCTGTTCCCCGTGGTCACACCTCCATGACCCACTTCCTCTAACTGCCCACTCAGCTATGAACTCAGTGGGTTGGTGAGGCTGGCATCTCCACAGGCCAGTCATCTGGGAGTTTCTTAATGCAGCTGATAATCAAAGTTAAGTGCCACAGTAGTTCTAGCTGTTACACTGCAAGAAAAACACCCTCACATATTGTCAAAGACAACCAAATAATCACTTTGGGGGACAAACTAGTCTAGATGGGGTCAAACTAATCGTTAAGATCTGTGGTTTTGGAAGAAAAATATCAGTGTTTTAAAATAAAAAGTCTAAAGTTCAAAATCATAAGCACACCAATGAAACTTTGAAAATATTTATTTTTTAAATTTTGGGTTTGGGAAAACCTAAGTATGTAGATCCAAGCCCTAAATTCAATAGGATTAATAAACAATTAAGCAAAAAATATTTTCCTTCATAATAAAGTCCATTGTAAAGCCTAATTCAAACCATGAGGAACTACTGATATTCTTATCAAAACTAAAAGCTTATTTCTGTAAGATAAAAAGCTCCTGCAAGTCAGCAAGGAAGAGATCATCAAATGGGCAAAGAAAATACAGAACTAGACACAATAAAACACAACTGGCTACTACACATATGAAAGGATGCTCACTCTCACATTAAGAGAAATGCAAATATATCACACAATTTTAAAAACTTAGTGAATTAGCAAAGATAAGGGTTTGATAACAAGCACATAGGGGAGGCAGTGGGGCAGGAAAACAACATCCTCCTACATTGCTAGAGGAAGCATAGCTGATATGATTTTTCTAAGGAAGGCAATTTAGCAATACCTCAAAATATGAAACATACAAGCTGATCTAAAATTCCACTTTTAGGAATTCCCCTTTAAATAGGCTTGGAACTTTGTAAAATGATTTGTGTGTAATGTTACTCACTATAGCACTGGGGTGATTGCAAAGTATCAGAAATCACCTAAACAAAACAGGGAAATGGGTAAGTGGTTAGGCACATTTGCGTATAGAGGTTTATGCAATCATAGAAGAAAAATAAGATGAAAGAAGTTCTTTGTATACTGATAGGGAATTATCACCAGACATACATTTAATAAAAAAGCAAGAGATAGAACACTATGGGTCGTATGTTGGTATTTATGAAACTAAAAGGAAGACTGTACAGAGGTTTACATGTAAACGTACACATGACATCAGGAAGGATACTCAGGAATCTGATGTTGATTTTTTCGATATTAGTTGATTGTCAAAGAGACAACAACAGTGGGAGGATTATTATCGTAAATTTTTTTTAACCTTTTGAACACTAAACCACAAGTTCCTTATTTGAAAACAAATGAATAAAATTCTAAAATCTTTGGTCAGCGAAGATACTGACATTTACCTCAGTCATCAAATTGAAGAAACTCTTAAGAGTTGATTCTTGAGGCTGGGGCTATTGCTCAGTGACGCACGTGCCTGCCTGGCAAGCACAAGGTCCTAAGTTTGGTTTCCAGCACCAAAAAGGAAAAAAAAAG
Source organism: Dolichotis patagonum (assembly GCA_004027295.1). Taxonomy (NCBI): domain Eukaryota; kingdom Metazoa; phylum Chordata; class Mammalia; order Rodentia; family Caviidae; genus Dolichotis; species Dolichotis patagonum. The sequence continues at coordinate 16,888 of PVJX010013870.1, forward strand.
TTGCTTCTTGATTTGGTTTTAGGATAAACAAAAGAAAGCATATTTATTGGTATTGTCTGTTTATGACATTCATCACCCTGAAGGTTGACACGATTAGAAAAATCTGAGTCAAGATAATATAAGCTCGTGGACATTATTTTTAAAATTTTAAGGAAAACAAAGGGTATTGGAATATCTCTAATCTCAGAAGGCGCCACAGAATAATAAAAGCGGTATCATGTCAGTTTCCATGGAGTCACTGTCAGCCAGATGTGAGCTGCAGTTCTGTCCTTTGTCACCTTTTCTTCTGGTTTCCAGCACAGTCCAAACACTTACTTATGGTGACTCTGCTTTTTACCTGTCTAACAAGTTCTTTGCTTAAATGTCCACACTGAGGTGAATTAAATTGGTGACTAATCTTAATTGGTCTGGGATATTTGAACTTGTGAGAATTACTTTATATCATGGTCGCTTTATGCTCCTGCTATGTTGTTCTATTCTGGTATCCAGAAGTATTGGGTGTAACTTGGCATACTCTTAGGTAATTTGGTTTAAAAATTATGCAGTTATATACCTGTTGAGAACTAACTATGCCAAAGGATTTTTGGGGATAAGATACTGCTACAGTGTCTAGTAGTGAGAGCCAGAGGCTGTGCTCAAATGCTTGGCTGGAAACAATTCTTAGACGGCTGGACTGTGAAATTCAGAAGTCATGTGCTAATCAATTTGTTTCATGTTACATGGACTTTAGGTATCTGCTTCAAAAGGCAATGAGATATAAACAGAGATAAGGTATATTTCTTATGCTTAACGTTCCAAGCAACATAAATGATAAAGCCAAACAAAATGTCAACATGAGTTGTCCCTTGGGGTTTGTGGTTGGCTCAGTATGGTAAAGCAGCACCACCTAGAGGCAGATGCTATGTTGGCAATCTGTGGGCTCTCCAGGCCCCGTATGGGTCCTCGCCGGCACCAGAGGCACCATATTGTAAACATTTAGACATCGGGGTTTTCCCCTAGTCATTCAGAAATGTGGAGGTGAGAAAGAGACAGTAGCAGAAAGGTTCAAGGTGGGATCATGGACAAAAAAGCCTTGTTTTAGAACACCTCTTTCTAAAATGCTCAGAGACCACTGGTTTTTAAACTTGGTGCATCTTCTTAGCTCCAGTAATTTTGGTGCCTTTTGGGTATTTTTTTTTTTGGTAAAGTTATCTTTAAATTTAATAAATTTTAGTTATGACCAATAATCTCCAGATTGGCCAATGATATAAGACTGCAGCTCTGGATTTTGCCCAAAGGAATTACAAGATTAATTAAAACAGTAGTTTGTTAAATATCAAAACACAGAAAACAGGAGATCCATTAAAAATGAGGTTCAAGGTAATTATAGTAGAAAAAAAAGTGACTGAGGCTTAGGGTATCAGAGTGCGTGGCTTTCTCTTATAATCTCCTCTTTACCTGCTATTTTTAATAGATTAAAATATCATCAAAGTGCAGGTAAAAAACTCAGTGAAAAACGAGCTATGCTCCATATGCTGCTGAGTATGCCTCTAGCTGTCATGACACCTCTCCCACTCATCTGACTTCTGCATCTGTCAATTTTTGCCTCAGCGTAGGTTGCTCTGAGTAGATAGTACTGTGTAAGCAACAGGCTTGAGGTGTGAGAGTTTAGAAACTGGGAATGAGTGCACCTGCGAAGCCATTCGCACATCTGAGTTCGAGTCTTTGGGCAGTGATGCTACAGGAATTCTGCTGGCACCCAGAGGGCTATGGATTCACTCCAAAAAACTTAGTGCTCCGGCACCTATGTAATGACTCTTCTCCTCTACTTCCTCTTGTTTGTATTAAGTAATTTTATAAACTCTACCAAATTAATCCTGATCAAGAGTACAATATATGGCAGCTACAACCAGGAAATCTTTTCTTTTAAATTAACCATACAAAGAAAAATAAATTATTCAACACTGACATTTTATTTTCTGAAGTTTAACATTTTTACAAAACAAAACAAAACAAAAAGCAGGTATCAAAAACAGCAAAGAGTTTATAGAATTTCTGTACCAGTTTTCACATAAGTCAGTGATTATGAAACTGGTATCCAATGTAAATACTAGACATAGGCTGATTTCCCTCTTGGTCATATGCATTCAGGTAGTTTATTCTGGAACCACTGAATACTAACAACTTTTTACAAGCACCGGTCATTTTTTGAGGACCAATTTGGTTTGTCCAACAAAGTAAACAATGTTTTGCTGTGTGGCATTCTCTTTTTTAAAAAACACTGAGCTGAAACACAGACTGTATTTGTTTGGATCCGAACCAAATCCTTTGAGACCCCAATTAACCTGAAGAATACTGAAGACATTTATAGGGCATATCAAATGGCATATTAAATACTTGTCATATACCATATAAGGCAGATACTGTATTTCTAAGGAAAATAGTATTTCATTTAAAGACTGCCCAGAATTAGAATTATAGCATAGTTTATTCATCCTTTCTGATGTGGAGTAATTTCCCCAAACAGACCCATATTATGGGAAGAAAAGTCTCATGTTTCTGCCAAACAGGCTCTAATATTTTATAGATATATTTGTATAGAGCAAGATTTCCTTGCTCTGGACCCTGGGTGACCACAAAGAAATTGAGAGGCCATGATAACTGGATGCTAAAAAGTAGTAGCATACTTAAACTCACAGCAAAGGTAATCTGGAGGCAAACAAAAATAAAGCTGGAGATTAGTAGTGGTGTTCGCCCACCACTTACTCTGAAATTTACGTTTTGTTTAAATAAGGGAAGTATGGTCCAGTTTTGCAATGTCAATAGCTGCCAGTTTCTTATACTTCTTCTTCTTTTTTTTTTTAAATAAAGATCATTTCCCGACTAGTAATGAGTTAGGAAACTGGCCTCAAATTCTGGTCAAATCTCTCAGTATTAATTAAAAATAATATAAAACATAAAAACCAGCCAATAGGAGTTAAAAATTGCACAATTAAAGTTGAATGTAAATTATACTATATACAGACTGGTATACACATCATTGAAATGATTATGAGAAGGTGAAATCCTCTTGTTGAAATAAAATTTCCTCTACATTATCCCAATTTTCATTAAAGAAAAAAGTGATACATGATTTTCTTCTTTACAGATATGAAAAGGAAGCAAGAAGGCAAAGCTGAGAGAAACAGATGCTGCCCATAGGGCAGCGGTGGCATTTGGTTGTTTTGGTCTTTGTACCATCAACTCCCACTTGTGTGGCAGGTAGCCAGTTCCTGCTGGACTACACGGTTTTCCTTGCAGTCAAGACACGAACGATGGATCCTACTCCTCCAGCAGCAAGTGCCTAAACATAAACCAAATACACACAGACTCATAAAAGATCAAGTCTCATATAACCCAAGTAAAAGATTTTTCTTAAGAAATGTGTATTAGCCAGAATGTGAATTCAGTAATTCAGAAAATACTCTTTGAGAACTCGTTTTGTACCAGGCACTGTTCTTAGCACTACAGATACCATAAGAATCAAAATTTTCAATGCCCTTGTCTTCATGGACTTACATTCTAGTCAGATACCATTTACAACTGTGAGGAAAGGTTACTTTATCCATACTGTTTCTAAATAGTATTTTTAAAAAAAATCTGTGGCATGGTGTGCTTGTTCTTGCCTAAAACATGTGCTCAAATACAAACGTATGATGTTCTGCATGTCTTATTCTTTCCAGTTAGGAAGAAATTAAAATGGGATTAACCATTCCTATTTTAGTAAATGTGCTGCCAAAGTGAACATGGATCAACCATTCTCAACATAAATTAAGATTAGATTATTTAGAATTCAGATTTTTTTCTCCCAGTAGGAAGAAGACACTACTGAAGAGCTAAGAACTTACAAACTTTAACTACAATTTGAAAAGCTGAAAGTTATGATTAGGTATTAGGAATTGGAAGCTCTGGTTTGCTTCTGTTCAAAAATGCTGAGTACCACTGAGTTAGCTGCTGGGAAAAACTGAACAAATATAGCAGCTTCTGGTATACTGGAAGGAGACAGTCATATAAACAAAGTTTTTAATATGTCTAGTGTGGTTAAGAATTAAGCTTAAGAGTGCTACAAAAGCACAGAGAAGGGGCATATACCCAATCTGGACCCCAGAGGGGAATGTTTCAGGTAAAGCCTCCTGGAGAAAAATCATACATTAAACTGATGAGGAGGTGAAACTTGCTATTCATCTTCTCTTGTAGAGGAGGAAACTGGAGGCATGTGTTAAGTCTGATACCATAAAGCACCAGCAAATGTATGCAGATGTGAAAAGGAATAGTACAATCAGGAAAAGGGAGGCACTGCTACAGTCTAAGGGAAGAACAACATGGAAAACGAGGCCAGACTTGGATACTTGAACTTAATTTTGCAGGTGACTGACAAGAGAAGAGCACATTTAGATTTTAAAGAGATTATTCTAGTGGCTGGGTGAAGAACAGATTGGAGGGAGGCAGAACTGGCAGGTGGGGAATCAGGATGCTATAGCGACAGACTGAAAGATGCTGCCAACTGGTGCATTAGAGATGCACTCAGTGGATGGATGGAGACGTATTTAGGAGACACAATTGGCAAACACTGGTGACTGATGTTAGGAAGAAATGATTTAGCACATGCCTCTAGTATCCTCATCTACAAAAGAGGAATAACAGCAAATTTTTCCTCCTAGTATTTTTATGAGGATTAAATGAGTTAGTATTATAAAGTCTTTGGAAGAGTACTTAGACTACGCAAGTTCTCAATCAATGTTCACTGTGATCCTGGCTCTGGACTGGACTAGGCTACTTGGGTTTAAAGCTGGCACTTCACCAGTTTATATACTTTGAGGAGTTGTTCTGTGAATTAAGTGAAATGTAAATGAAGAGTATAGTGCCTGACAAACAGAAAGTATTCCATGAATAACAGGACCATATAACTTATGTTCAAATTGGTATGTTTTAGACTGAACAGGGAAACTATTCATAATTATGATGGGACAAAAGGTGTAGATGGGAATCATATTGGGAAAACTGTGAAATGATTATTTTATCCATAAATATTAGGTTTTTGATAATGTATGAGGGATAATTATTTGACTGACACTACATAAGTTTTACTACCAATTTTTCTGTTTTTCTTTGAGATGGGATCTTTCAGTTGCCCAGCCTGGTCTTAAACTGGTGAGCTCAAGTGATCCTTCCCCTTTAGCTTCCGAGCAGCTGGCACTACAGGCAAGGACCACCGTGCCTGGCTTTTTTCCCCCAGTGCCAGGGATTAAACCCAGGGCCTCACGCATCCTAAGCAAGTATTCTACCACTGAAATACGCCCTGAGTGTTACCGCCAGCCCCCACTTATTTTTATCTTTTGTTTTGTTTTGGTATTTTTTTTTGGTACTGGGGATCAAACTCACGACCTCACAGTTACCAGGTAAGTGCTTGAGCTGCTGAGCTAAATCCCCAGCACTATTTTTATCTTTTTTTTTTAAATGTGTGTTAAAAAATTTTTATCTTATACACGTTTTCATACATATAAACTTACAATAATAAGCAGTTTTCAAAAAACTGAGTTTTGAGAATTCTTTTTTTTTTTTTTTGAGTTTTGAGAATTCTAAGAATATCCAAGAACATACTTTACCTCATGGTCCTATTTAAATGTTATTATTTATATATTTTTACCAGTAAGAGTGGAGTACGAAAGACGACCTTACTAGCTCAACATTACTTCTTTTTTTCTTTAATGGGTAATAAGCCATCATTTGCTTACTATGAAAAATAAAATGCATAAAAATGGAAAAATGAACTTAAGAATTCTGATTTTCCCTAATTAAAAAAAGAAGTTGAAAAAACAAATTTTCCACTTTTAATCATCTTTCAGTGGAAAATCCAATGGCATTACTTATATTCACAATGTTGCACAGTCATCACCATAATCTATTATCAAAACTTTCATCACCCCGAAGAGAAGCTGTGTGTCCATTTAATAACTCCCTAGTCCCTGCTTCCCCCATTTTCTAGTAACCTCTATGACTTTCTGTCTCTCTGAATTTGCCTATTCTAGATTATTTCATATAAGAGGAAATAGTTCTATTCCCCCATTACCCCCGTTGCCTTTTTTCTCCCTGATTTTCTTTTTGTCTAATAGTCTTTCATATATGTACCACATATTATCTGTTTCTCTCGCGTTGTTTCTACCTTTTGATTGATTTTTCATTCTTTCTTTTCTTATGCAAAGTTTTCATTTGATTCAAGGTTCAAGACAATATTTAATGAATAAAAGTGTATGTGCTAAATATGTGAATAAATACACATGTAAATCAGAATCTCTTAAAAGGCTGGTAGGCACTAATTCTTTCATTGTCATGCATTTTTATCTATAATAATAAAGAGGTACAATTAAGTCAGGGTGATTAGGTGAAGGAGACACTGTTATTTTCTATTATAAAGGACTAGTTACATAGACTTAAATTAATAACTTACCTTTTCATGCCATTGTAGTAACACAGCACTGCTATTGTCGGAGGGGCTCTCAAAGCCTTTATAAATATACTTCATTAGGAGATCCACACCACTCTTGTCCAGAGATTGAACAGCCTTTTCTATGTCATTAGCTTTAAAAGAGATGAGCACCTTCAGGACAATGCTGCCTGCCCGATCCTGGGGAAATATTTAATAAGCATTTAGGTACATGCGTGTGAAAGACTGTAATTTTAGAGGCATTCCTGAGGTGACATTTGAGTAGAAACCTGAAGGATGTGAAAAAGGAAACTGTGGAGATATAGGAAGTGTTTCAGACAGAGGAACATGTGCTGCTGGTACAAGTTCAGTGTGTTTCACAGACTCAATGTGGGTAGGCCTGACCCACAGGCGAGCAGCAAGAGAGGAAGTCAGGCCATGTGAGGCCTACAGGCCACTGACTTATTTAAAATACTTTAGTGGTTGTTGTTTTTTTGAGACAGGGTCTCAGTGTATAGTTTAGGCTGGTACTGAGCTCACTATGTAGTCCAGACTGGCCTAAATCTCATGGTGACTTTACTACCTCAGCCTCTCTGGTGCCGGGATTACAGGTGTATGTGCCACCACACCCTGCTACCTATTTTAAGTAATACTTTAAAAAAAAAAAAAAGTATTTTGAGGGGGCTGGGGATTTAGCTCAGTGGCATAAGCGCCTGCCTGGCAAGTGTAAGGTCATGAGTTCAGTCTCTGGTACCAAAAAAAAAAAAGTTTGCTTAAAAAGCATTTTGAGAGAAATGAAGGCAATGAAGGGTTTTTAAAGTGGTAACATAATCTGACTCATTTTAACAAGCTCATTTAAGCATTTATGTAGAGAATAAGTTGTAGGGGTACAGGACCAAGGCAGGGAGACCAATTAGGAAGTAACTGTAATAAGACTGGCTGGTTTTGGGTAGCATGCTAGAAGAGGTTGTAAAAAGGGGTCAGATTGTTGGCATAATTGAAGGCAGAGATGAGATTTACTAGCAGATAAGATAATTTAACAATTTACTAAAACATTTAAATTGTACTTCTTGGTCTTAAAAAAATCCTAACAAAACAAGAAAACTGATCTGCAGTTATACCTTGATCTATTCTTTTTCTTTTTTTGGGTAGCAGGGATCAAACTCACAACCTTGCGCCTGCCAGCCAGGTGCTTATACCACTGAGCTACATCCCTGACCCCTTGACCTATTCTTCAAAAACATATTTTCTTTCCCTCTCTCTCTCTTTTTTTTGGTACCTTTTTTGTTACCGGGACTGAACTCACAACCCCGTGCTTGCCAGGCAGGCATTTATGCCACTGACCTAAATCCCCAGCTCCCAAAAATATTTTTTTTTCTTAAAACGTTAAAATTTTAAGATGATTTATTAATTGTTAAGCTTCACACTGATACAGTAATGTTCACTTAAAAGTATGCTCCAAAAGCAGTTATTTTCTTACCGATTCAATCAACCCGATTCAATCAAGCAACACGCATACTTAATCCACAGTTTCAACAATTTGTTTTTCCTTTTATTTGACACAAAGTAGTATCTTCCACATTCCTCCTGTTCAGGATTTTACAGACTGTTTCTACCACCTACTGTTATCTTCAGTTTAAAGACTATGCAATTACCTGATTTAGAAAAGTATCTTTGCATCCAGAGTTAAAACCTCCCACCCACAAGCTGTGATAAAAACCACCCACATAAGAGCAGAAGGTGGTAAAACTGAAATATTCATGATGTTCCTAATTTTTAAAAACCAAAGAATTTTTTTCCTTTAGAAAAATTCTCTTGCTTCATTATCATATGTTTACTTATTTACTATTACTCAATTACAGAGATTCTTGAGGCCCTGAACTGTATGAATAGCCACTAATAGCGAGTTTGATTCTTTAGGCTTCATTTTAATGTGATTAGTAAATAGGTCCTTAAGAATTAGTGAAAGATGGCTGCAGGGAACTTTAGTTACACGACTTTCCTTAACGGCAATTTACCAATAACTTATGTACCAAAAAGCCTTTAAAAAGGTAAATTTTTTGATACAGTGTTTCATTTCTCGGAATTTCCTGAAAGGAAATATTCCCAATTTAATGACCCACCAGATTAAAAACTCTTCGTATTTACAATACATTTTGGGGGGGGGGTACTGTTTTGTTCTACATCTTGCTGATAGCGCCTCCATGTCTTTTTTTTGGTATAGTATACCTTGTTTATACGGTATTGTACTAATTGTACTATATACAGTACAGTACTATAGTTTTATGTTGTTATACACTATAGTACCGTACATGAGTTATGAAAATAAAAGCAAAGTCATCAGGAGTTTCCTTTGAGCATTTCCTTGTTCTGAATATTGCAACATACATACTATATACAATTCCTAATTTAGTGACCAATTCACATAACCACCTAGTTACAGGAATGGAACACAGTAGTTAAAGAGTGTCCATACTAAAAATTTACCTAAAACTGTTCATTTCAGTACTGTACCCACAGGAAAAAAGTCTACTTAAATTACATGACTACAGGAGACCAGTTATATCTAAACTTCAGCATATTGATGTACTCACGTTTAAAATGCTATAGAAATAATCTTACTGTTAAGGAAAGTTTACATAAGTTGGTACACACTTGAAAAAGCAGGTTATAAAATTCTATTTTTATATGAAAACAAAAACTCACAGAAAAACTCCATAAGGATATAACAACATCAAATAGTAACTTTTACTCCTGAGTAGTGGTATTATGATCCCTGTTTTATTCCCTCATGTCTGAGCTTTGTATAGTAAAATGTTTAATATCTGTATAGTTAAAAAACCTTTAAGAAGCAAGCAGAACCTGTTTATTTTGGTGTAAGTTTTATTTATTCTTCAAGTCTTTGCTTAAATTCAGCCCTAGTGGCCTCCTCTGAAAACACGCAGAAATTAGTTCTCTATCATTTGAATTTACAGTGTCTATGATGCAGCAGTACTGTAACTCCTTACAGTGCTGTTTTTTCATATGAAATTTTTACCTATCAAAGCACACTGTACACTCTTCCGGGCCAAAGACAGCAAACAGTTAAAAAATATTTGCTGATTCTGAGAGATTTCAGATGACTTGGGTAAGAACTGTAAGATGTGAGCAGAGGTCTGCGACTTACCTTCACTGCCTGACTCTTGGTGTTGATAGGGGGGTTTTTCAGAGCAGCCTGGAGGGCAGCTGTCATGTTTCCTGTGATAGAGGTTAAGGGAATAACAGCAAAGGGCAGCTCCTGGGAAAGCATTATAGCCACCTGGAACCATGGATTTTTAAGACTATGTATAAGATACAAAATTACTATGGTCGCTATGCTCAATATTGGAAACTTGATGTGTTGGTTTCCAATATGTCAATCAAAGGTAAAATACTGTACTGAAATTAAGAGAATATACTACTATTTTAAAAATAAAGCACAGACATTTCACTTTTCATTCTAGCTGGAAAATGAAAACTTTGATAATCTTTCATTTTCAAGGAAACATATGCAAACATAATCTATCCTGGTATTAAAGAAACCCTAAAATATATATCAAAATTATTAGACCCCCAAATGAAACAGCCTGAAATGCTAGTAGGAAATGGTAAGAGGTTACTCCAGCAATCTAAATGATACACATTAGCAATCTTTCAGTAATTGACAAAGTGGTATTGCAGGAAGTGTAATAATTCATATGATCCTTAGGTGGCAGTTTATTTTTCTTAGATATTCTTTCCTATTTCATAAAGGTTATTCAAACTGGGTTAGTCCACACCTAGTAAATTTAGCCTCTCTCAGTGAGCAAGCATGAGAAACGGAAGCCAATCAGACTGTCAGAATGTACAGCATTCCCCTAAAAGGTAAACCAAAGTTCACGTGTTCTCCATCTGTGCTATCTCTTACTGTTCCTGTCTCTCCTAGTCATAATAAAGGTAAGAAGAAACAATACCTTTTTACTCTAAGATAAATCGATTAACAAACAGATAGGGACATAGCAGTACCATTTAGGAGCCATCAAAAATTGTTAGTTTCATAGAGCATCAATTATCACAAAGATTACTTTTAGACAGACTAATGTCACCACTTAGTTTCTGAAGCAAAAAAATCCTATGGTTGCTAATAAGCTATTTTCAAGGCTACCCAGCTTTCTAAAAAAACATGCCTTCTGTAGATTGTTTTTTTTTTTAACCTAAACTAGTGAACAAGTATTAAAGAATTCAAAACATTAACAACTTATTTTGAAAGCCGTGGCAATCAAAGAAAACCTATACTGTACACTGATACACATTTGATGCTGTATTTATAAACCTTTATAAGAAGATAGTTTTGAAAGTGGGAGCCTGCGGGACACTGCACCAAGATATAGTTGCTCATATATTTCTTCATTATAATTTAATAGGACCCTGATAGCTTTCTTCATGAATATACCCAAGGATAATTAGAATTGTATAAAGAGCTACTGAGATTTTCTAAAGCCACAGTTGTGATTTTTGCAATATTCACATTGTTCTACAAAGGATCTAATCCAAACGCTAGTTCAAGTTATAAATATTCAAATATGCAAAACCAGAAACCAGGAACTAACAGCCATATTTTAATGAAAATGGAAACAATTTCAGGATCACAAAAATTATTCTGCTTTATACCTATGACTCATCGCCTATTTTATTCATTGGAATTTATTTTAAATACTTCCAGGGATTCTCCACATGGATTCCTTGTCTTTTTCTATTGTCCTTTTCTTAGGTAAAAGGCTCCAAGCTTCCGTACTGCGAGTTTTGCAGTTTTTTATTTACTCCCTTCGTCTAGTTAACAAATTATATGAAACCTGTATTTCCTCAGATCTCTTTCTCTTACAAAAAAGCGCCCTCAAAACCAAAACTACACCAAAAATCCCAAACAGGCCAGGGGTTGACAGTGCAAGTCTCAATTTGCGAACCGCTCCATCTCTACTGGTAAGAAATTAGCTATCCTATCGCTATCCAAACCAAAAGCATCAACTGAAAAACAAAAATCACTCAAGAAAAAGGCCTGCTCAGCCCCAATCAGAAATTTCTAGTGCAAACGTGACCCCCGTAAGCAACTTGAGTTCGGGGAGAAAACTTAGGCGCCCGCAGCTGTCTTCGGCCAGCTCAGACCTCGCCCCGCGCCTCGAGGGCGCGGTCGGCTGGGCCCCTCCCGGGGCTGCACAGCCACGCAACCTGAGGATCCCGGGTGTGGACAAGTTGACCAGGGGGCACCTCGGGTTCCCAGGCGACCCAGGCAAAGCCCCTGCCCTCTCAGAATGAGGACCTGAGGAGCCAGGTTCTAGCCGGACCACAGGGTCCGCGCGACACCGCCCTGGGAGGGACGCGTCCCCGCAGACCTGGCGGCGGCGCACCGGCCAGGCAAGGATATTGCCTCAAACAGGAGTCCACCTCGCCCTCGTCGGGCCCGGCCTGGCCGTCGCCCCCGTCCTCCTCGTCCACGAACTTGTTCTCATCGTACTCATCTACGTCCACCTTCCGGAAGCGGGCCGACGACACCGTGTTCTTCGACATCCCAGATCCCGGCGGGCGGCGAAGGCCTTCTCTCAGCGCTGGATCTACCGCACAAGCCCAGCCCAGCCCGAACCCGCGGCCCGGTGACCGATTCACTTCCCTCTTCCGCTCTGGGGCGTCGCCCGCAGCCGCGGCTCGGGCGGTTCTGGGCCTGCGCGCTCGCTGCACTTCTTCCTCCTCAGGTTTGCGCGCTTCTCCAGCCCCCGGACGCCTCCTCCGCTCTCCCCCGGGAGCGCGCACAGTGGGGGGCGCCCAGTGCGCAGGCGCAGGCCCTCTGCAGGAAAGGGGCGGAGTTGCGCTCCGGAGGCGGGGGCAGGGAGAGACAGAGGAGCAGAGGAGTGGAGGGGCGGGCCGAAAGGGGGGGGCCGCCGGCTGAGGTAAGAGGCGATTGGCTGTTGGGGTGCATCACGTGATCTACAGGAGGTTCCCATAGAAACGCTTTTCTGTGGTCCAGTCCTAGAGGGTCTTAAATTTTCGGCGATGGGCACCCGAGGTGGGTGGCCTTGGCTTTTGCTGCCGCCGCCGCCTCCGCCGCAACCAACGACCTATCTTTGGGGTCCTGTGTAAGGTCCGGCGGGCCCGGACCTCCGGGTGGAGTGGGATGGACTGGCTGCAGGACCGGGTCCGCTGCAGTCGGCAGGAGTATGGGGAGGAGTGATGCACGCTCTTGCGCCCAGTCTCGTTCTAGTTGTCGGAGACGTAGCTTCGGACCGCGCGCTGCCAGGGGCTGCTTTCCTGAGCCGGGAGCCCCCTTCCCGGGGTTTGAGCTACGCTACGCAGCCAGCGAGAGGTCCCCGAGGACGGAGTCGAAAGGTCAAATCTTTCCTGTCAGTGCTTGTGACAGCGTCGCCACGGGACCTGCAGAATCTGAACTCGGTACCTAGCCATCAGGAGGGAGGCTTCGCGAAGGGTGTCTGGGCAGAGGCTGGAAACCTCATAGAATCGGGGTGAACTTGTGGGATTGTGGGGAGGTCAGTGATTAACATCTTAAGTGAGTATTTAGGAGCAAGAATGCTAGAAAGGAGTGGGCGAGTTATGCACTCCACTGCTCAGGAAAAACAAAATAGGAGGACAAAATAGACTTTTCATATTGATATTTATGATTCAAGACTTATACACGCCTGTTAAGCCAGCTTTTATTATATTGCACATCACCATTTATGAGGGCAGAGCTCTTACTGAAGAGGTAAAGGCACTAAGATTAAGGAAATAGTAGTTGTGTTCAGTGCATCACACTGTAATATAAGTATTTGCAAAATAAAATTAATGTACACATTTAGGTGGACACTGGTGAGGTGCAGGTCCAGTTCAGTTTTCATCTCTTTGTGAAGGCCGCCTGTGGTCTTGCTGAGTACCCCATCCTTGGTTTCCTGTGCTGTATGGAAAAGAGCACCGGGTGTAGCATGGGAAACCCTGACTTGAGTCTTGACTCTGAGTATCATCTGCGTGATTGAGGCATGTTGCTTACAATTTTGAACCTCAGGTTCTTTGTCGCTAATGTGGGGACTGATATTGTATTCTTCACAAGATTTTTTTGGGATTAAATATACTAGAATTCTACATAAATATAAATGCTTAATACCTGTATCATTGGTTTTGTCATTAGTTTCATAACTTACTTAATGATATATCATGTTTTTTCTTGCCTCTGAAAGAGACCCTAGATTGTGAAGGATAGACTGTCTTTTTATCTTCCTTCCATATAAAGCTAGGTGTGCAAAAGGTACTCATTAGATGATTGATTAAATAAAATGTGTAAGTTTGAGTCACACTGGGAATGGTGAATTAGTTTGAAAAGGAAATCTCAAAATCAAACCTTTGTTGTATATATATATATATATATATATATATATATATATATATATATACACACACACACACACACACACACACACACAGTATGTGCATTTATATGTGCGTTTATATTTATATATGGAAAGAATGCTTAAGAATGGAATGCAACCATTTTTTCTTGGGAAGAAGCAATGTAGCATTCCCTCCCTTCCCCCCAAATAAATCATCTTTCTAGAACATACATCTCTTAGGTTATAAAAGAGACGTTTCGTTAAGTTATGAGGAAATACACTGATAAAACTCTCCTAGGGCTATGTTAAGACAGCAGATGAAAAATTTCTACCTGTTGGTAATACTTATTTTTAAAAGTCATATACCAAAGTCTAAGATCAATTCTATAGTCCATGGCATTATATAACAGAATAAAGATATATTTTAATATTACTTGTTTCAGTCTTTTACAAACTTTAGTAAAAGCTGAACAGTGTACTTTCTTAGATGTGAAAGCTGGTTGTACTTTTTGTTCTTTTAAACCAAGATTTGCTTTGAAGAGAAAATTGAACAGTAGATGCACTGTGGAGTGCAAATGGAAACCAGGATTCAAGAGCTTGTACTTTCTGGTACATTTCTATTCTTTTGTGTTGTCTTACTTAGGTAATTTTCTTGTTCTCTTATTTTAGAACTGGGAAAGAATCCTGGGGTAGAAATCAACTTAATGGAATAGTGAGAGGGATTTTAAAAAATGAGTTGCTCAGGGGTTTAATTGTCTTGATTGCTCAGAATTTTACTTCACACGTGGAAATTGTTAAATGTGACAGTATTTTTGTATATTGCTTCACAATGGTGACAGTGCCTGGTACCATAGTGGGCACTCAATACATTTCTATCCAATGAATTCGTGATCAAACAAGTTAATTTTAGAATGATATTTATAATGAATGCATTAATTATCTATTTACCTTCACTATCTAATAGTTAATTCTTTAAATCTTTAAGGACATTTTTATGTGTGAAGGAATTTATCCTTAATTATCTATTAATTAGAAAATATACATCTTCCATTTCCTTGCAAATTCGAATGTTAACTGTGATACTTAATTGATCTTAGGTAATATTATTTTCCATTATTTTAATTTTGCAGATGCATTTTTCCCTTAATATAAAGGATCCATGAGGCTTTAAGATTTATTGGTGTTTAAAATATAGTATACAGATAACCTGGTTTGCCTCACTATTAAAACAAGACTGAATCTAGGTTTTTCTCTTCCTATGTAGCTTATTTTTGTGATGATGCGAAAAGCCAAGATCTTTTTAGTTAAAAGAGATTTTAATGAAACTATCTTATGATAATAGGATTTTTGAGATATTTTAAGACAAGTACTTTACCTTCTTTGTGCTTTGTCAAATTTGCCACCAGATACTTAAAAAAACAAGTCAAAGCATTGAATCTTGTGACATGGCACTATTGTTTTTATTATTTGAAATGACAGTGAAGTTTATTAAAAAAAGTCAAACTTTTATAATGATATAAAATTTCAATTCTCATGATGGTGTTTTAATATTATTGTTCTCTAGCAACATAATCACTATGGTATAAAAAGGTTTTTTAGCGCTGTAACTATATATTATACCTTAATGCTTCTATTGATATGAGGATCAACTGGTGCTTTGTTGAAACCATCAATCTTCAAAGTTTTTTCTTTATGATTAGTTCTCACTTTACATAATTTTATGATTGCACAGTGAAGTAGAGAAGGGACAAAAGAACTATTTACCTAAAGGACCTATATATGTTAGTACTTCAAAGATTTAAAAAAATTACGATTCTAGAGCCAGGCATGGTGGCACACTGCTGTAATCCCAGCACTCGAGAGGCTGAGGCAGGAGGATTTTTGCAAGTTCAAGACCAGCCTGGGCTACAAAGTGAGTTCAAGGCCAGCCTGAACTATACAGTGAGAGTCTCAGAAAGACAAAAAAAAAAAAAAAAAAAAAGTGATTCTGTGCTTTTCTCTTAGGAAAAGGGTTTAGTGCCAGAAGAAAAAATATACCTTATTTCTTAAACACTATGGTGAGTAAGACCATTGTTCCATTTAATATTTTAACTGCGTATGATAAAGGGATGCTATGGGTTTAAAAACACAGTTAACCTGTATTTCTTCCCATCTCTTGGGTTTTTAGAAATGCTGATAGTTCCTTTAAGGTGTTGCTCATCATAGTTACAATCATAATATTTGAGATAGTGGTAATTTATATCTTTTCCAATATTAATATCATTTATTTATTGTTCTTATCTTATTGCATTAGCTATACCTTTGAAGAGTATTGAAAAATTGAATAGATAAGTGGGTTTTCCTGAGGTTTTTGTTCGTCTGGTGTTTCACCAATTGATGTTATATTTACTATTGTTTTATGATCTTGAGGAGTGATTGCTGAAATTATCAAAACTTTTTGGGGGGCTTAAAGGTAAAAATCATATCAATTTTGATTTTTTAAGGAATATATGAAGTATATATATGTATTTTTAGCATTGGACCATCCCAAGATTTCTGGATTAAACTTCAGTTTTTTATGAACTGTTATTTTAATTATTTGCTGGATTTAATTTATGTTTTGTTTATATGGTTTCAGATCTGTGAAAGGAAAAAAGATTGATCTACAATTCCTTTGTGTTATCTTTGTCTAGTTTTGTTTTGTATTTTGCAGTAGTAGGGAATTGAACCCAGGTTCTCATGCATGCTAAGGGACTGCTCCAGTCCCTTATTCAGTTTTATTCAGTTTTGATATTAGGGCTGGTTTAGCTTTGAAGATCATCTTATACAATTTAACCTTTTTTCTGTGCTCTGGAATCATTTGAATGATAGGAAATTCTCATGCTGTTTGTTTTAGGAAAGTTATAGAATATGCTTACAAAATTGTTTGGGCTTGCTGATATTTGGTCATCTTTCTTTGTCTTCCATGGAGCTTGATTTGTTTCATTTCCTTTCATTCTTGGTCAGTTTGAGAATTTATATTTTACCAGAAAATCATGTATTTTGTCTAGACTGATGGTTCTTTGACAAGAAATTATATAAGTTACTTTCTTATAATTATTCTAATGTCTTTCATGACCTTGGACATTTTGGTTTTTATCATTGCTACTATGAACAATTTAAGTAAAATATTAAAATAAACTTATTTCTTCTCCAATCTAATTATCACAAATTCTAGTAACTTTACTTTTTATAAAAAATAGAAAGTAAACAATCTCAGACTCATGAAGTTGATAAAATTTGAAAGATCCCACAGTCTGTATCATTTCCCCTTATCATTATCCTATTAATACTTTATTAAAAAGTTATTGTTTCTTGTATTGGAGACATGGTATGTAAGCCCTTTATTTATATTATTTAATCCTTAGAGTGTCTCTAGGCCGTAGAAATTAGTTTTCCCAGTTTATGGTGGAGTAAACTAAGGCTCAGAGATACTATAGCCTCACCAATAATCCTTGATTAGCAAGTAATAGGTTATGGAAATGAGTTCTGTCAGATTCCAAGACTTGTGTTTGTATTATCAGTCTCTACTTTCAGCAAGTTTTTCTCATTATTTCCAAGTATAATACTTATCTTTTTTTTTTTTTTTGCCCTAGGTGTAAAGATGTTTCAATGGTGTAAATAAATCTATACCACAGCCTATAAACTGTGAACATAAAAATACTACTGTACTGATTTTTAAAAGGATATTTGTTGTTTACATATTCCTGAGAGCATTTTCTGCTCTATGATGGTATTTTGTGACTGGACACCAGCTCCCCACCCCCAAGCTTATGTGTTCACAGTGGGGCCTAGAGAAATGACCTGGTGAGGAGGACCACTCACCTCCTCAGTGGACCAGCCCATTAATGAGCTCCTAGCTGGAGGGGCTATTGGGAGATGAGGCCCAGCTACAGGAAGTGGGCACAGATTTCAGACTATAGATGCTTTGTAGCCTGACTGATGTTGCGTTCTACTTGTCAGTTTTGGAGACATATTTCATGGCAACAAATTGGATCTTCGGTTTTGTTTTTGTGCTGGGGGATTGAACCCAGGATCTTGTGCATTTTAAGCATGTGCTGTAACAGTGTGCTGTACTCCTAGTGCCTGGGTCTATTTTTATAATGATCAGAAATGCTAAATTTGTCATGTTGAGGCCTTTTTAAACATAACATACCAAATCATAGATATATGATTCATTATCTAATAATAAACTTAAATAGCACTTATTTTATTATTTTTAAAACATTTTTTTGGTACCAGGAATCGATCTTGCCAAGCAGGTGCTATGCCATTGAACTTTATCTATGATCCAGTACTTCTTTTAATTATAACCACTTTATACATATGGTAACATGATATCCCAATACTTCTATAAAAAGTTGCAGGCTAATAATAGAAATTTCTTTATAAAAACTGTATTTATGTTTATTTTAGTAAAAATTCTAATTTTATTACTAAAACTGTTTTCTTTCTCTATCCCCTCCTCCATTTTCATGGACTATTAATTACATGCCTTAGGTAATGGCAAAGTATCTCATTAGCTTACTATTACTTTATATGTGTGTATATATATATATATATATATACACACACATATATTCAAAGAAAATTAATAGCAAGTGAAAAATCAGTGTATACTCCTTGCTCTGCATCGTTACATATTTTCAAGTGTGACATAAAACAGAAAATGTGAATTCAGCAGAAGCAAAGCCATTTATGTGGCTCAGAGCCGATGTGTACTTCTAGAAGAAGTGTTTTGAGCAAGATTTTGCCAGAAGGTACAAATATATGTTGAGGAAAAAAAGGGTGTTATAGAAAAGGAAAAACTACACATTATTCACTGGGGAGCTATATTAGAAGAAGGAGAATTTGATGTTAACAAAAAGATCTTTTGAAGGTTCCTTATGCAGGCACTTGGCTGGTGTGGTGAAGGGATATTAGGGAGTAGTGATTGCTGGATTTAGTGAGATGTAGATTCAACTTTGCTACATGTATTTTGCCTGGATACTCTGACAGATCCTAGGAGAAAAGCTAAAGAGAAAAGAGAAGGTACTTGGACTAGAGGAAATCACAATTTTGCTGATGGGGCAAAGCAACAGGAGCTCTGGAAGCCTATAAGAGCAGCTTGGGTTTTGCAAGGTGCATGAGGGTGGAACCTGTGGAGATGCTCCTACATCATCCTGCCTCTATCCTGTGTTCAGGAGGGACAGTTCTGAGATGTCAAATGGAGCAGGTGGCTGTGTTTCAAAAACCAGTTTTTGTAGCTCTGTATAATCAATTAGTGGAAGAGCTTTTCCCCCACACAAAACTACTTTGAATTATTTTATAAAAAATGGGCTGCCTAAAATCTTCCGCTCACAACTCACAATGAATGGAAAATCACTGATTTTCTCTTGCAGGCATCATTCAATGTAACTTCAGTCTGTTTCCAGTTTTATAGTAAATTTTTATGCTGAAACTAAATTTAGGAAGCTGTTTAGTCCTTTTATTTTAAAAATGGAAAGCAAGTGTGGATATACTAGAATAATGACATTCTTTTCCTGCATCAGAATACCAAAAAAGTACTAATGACTCCATTTTATTACTGTCACTTTTTTTTTTTGAGACAGGGTCTCACTATGCAGTTCAGGCTGGTCCTGAACTCACTGTGTAGCCCAGGCTGGCCTTGAACTTTCAGCGATCCTCCTGTCTCAGTCTCCCAAGTGTTGAGATTACAGGTGTGAGCCATCATGCCCAGCCGTACTGTCACTTTCAAAATAAAAGAAAGAATGATATCAAGTTACGTATGGCAACATTTTGTATTATATTAAGCATAGTATAGTTTTATAATTCTTGATATGGTAAATCAGGTTTTGCTTTTATTGCATCAGTTTATCTCCATCTTGGTCAGACCTAAAAGACAGAATTTTCAAATTTTTGTTGCCATCTAAGAAGTCCTCTGGTTTATTGGTTTTATATGTGCATAAAAAGTAGCTTTTGTTTCTTCTCTTCTTCTTTTTGTCTGCTTCTTTGCTACTTGCAGACCTTTCTGTGATTTCCACAGTCTCCTCTAGTCTTCCAATGGGAAAGTTTTTGAGTCTTTGCTTTCATAGATTGACACTTGAGGCATATTTAAATGCCTTATCACATGCCTTGGTTTATGTGAGTTTTGACCAAGCTGGATTGGTGGTAGATCTCTATAAGGCACCAGCACAAAAACAACAGGAATCCTGAGGTCTGGAGTCAGGTTGGGTTGCAGTTGTCCACTTGTCTGTTGGAAAGACTGTTGTGGAAAGACATTGTTTAAGGGATAGCTCTCTAAAGCTACCTGAGCTTTTGTGTTCTGGTTCTCTTTTGTCTGGGGAAGAACTTCAGTAAAGTAAGGTTTCACTCCTGTTATGGTGTTGATTTCATACGCATTGTACCTGTCAGCCAATGCTCGCCCTGTTAAAATGGGCTGGAAAGCAGTGGCTCCCGAGACACCCTTAACAAAGTTGTTGAGGAGACAATGCCAAATCCCACCACTTATTGGACTCAACGTGACCTGGGGCCATAAGCTGGCCAGACTCCTGAGAGCTGCGCGGTTCCATGCTGAGGCAGGAAATTCAATTCCAGTATGATAGAGGTGAGAAAAGTACACACTAAGAGTGATGTCTGGATACATTGTCAGGAAATTGTACATTTTGCTGATGCAGCAGTGGTTAGCTTCATTACAGGGGGAGTTGTTCGCATAGAGAATGATATGCTTAATGCTGCTGTTATTGTGTATGGCTGAGTCAAGATAACCATTCATCTCAAATAGCATTGATTCTGGGTGGGTGTGACTCCCAGTGCAATTGCTAGCGTGGCCTTTTTGCACCAGCCTACCAGAAAAAGTTTTTAATTCATAAAATGTGAGGTGTTTTGTTGGAGGATACATTGGCTCATAAGGGAATCCAAAAATTTGATGAAATTCTGTATAGGGAACTCTTGCTTCTTCACCTGTCCGGATATGGTAAGGACAGTTAATGCAGTCTAGAGAGAAGTTTAACCAGTGATAAGGCTTGACTATTGTTCCACCATGTGCAAGATATTCCTCATATAAGGGCTCCATTGCTAGTGTTATTATCTTCTAGCTGCTAACCTAAACAAGGAGGAGAAATTACAGATAAGACCATTGCAGGAGAAACCCAAAGACAATGCATTTAGTGAGTCTTGTCTTTCTTTAAGGGAGGTAGAATACGTATAACAACTATAATAGCATTTTTTATTCTAAAGACAGTGACATACATGAATAGATTACAAACCCAGGATTCATTTTTATTCATTGAGATTCCAGGAGGATAGGAAAGGAACAGAGAAATGCAGAATACAACTTCATCTGTTTTGGGGATTCCAAATCAGTATAGCAAATGGGTTAACAGTACAAGTTCTAGAAACAAATTGTCTTGTTTTAAGTCTGAGCTATACCGTTTAACCAGCTTGGTGGCCTTTGGTAAATTAACTCCTAGAACCACAACTTCCTTGTCTATAAAATGAAGATTGTAATAGTACACACCTCATAAGGTTACCTTGGAACTGAACAATGAAACAAAAATAAAATGCTTTACTATGTGCCTGACAATTAGTCAAAGCTCAATAAATATTAGTTCTTAGCAATAATAGTACAAATCTCAAATCTGGATTATTCAGGTTTCTGAAAGTCCATAGAAATAAGCAAGAATTTTGCATTTTGTTCATGATTGCTTCCTTTGTCTGTTCCATAAATGTAGTAACATAATACATTGTGCAAAGGTTTTGAATGTGCTTTTTTTTTTTTGTACTTGGGGACCAAACTTACGACCTTGCACTTGCCAGGCAGGCACTTGTGCCACTGAGCTATACCCTTGGCCCCTGTGCTTGCATTGTAAATCATCTATTTCTAAAATTGTTGATAAATTACAGTTACTACCCACTTGAGAATCTTAAGCTCTATTTTGCTTAGTAGTAGAGACTTACAGAAGTGCCATGTGTGTATTCTTTGAGTCATGGACACTCAACTGACATTTGAGTTTATTTCTAGTGGGTGGGCCTTGTTCTAGAAGTTTTTAAAAATTACTACTGTGGAAAGCAAATCTGTGTTTTTTAGAATATTTCAAGTCATATTTTCTAGTATGTTAAATCACAAATGTTAAGATTTTTCCTTTAAAATATTTATTCAATTATCATTGTTTCTAAGCAACTATCCAGGGCATTATAGTTTTAAAAGCATTTAAAATGAACATTTATTATGTATGTTTCTTGAAAAATTTTAAAATACTAATATGTAAAGTAGAAAAAAGTCTCATTGGTTTGTTTCAGTTTGTAGATCAATTGCTGATAGCAGATGTATTTCCCTCAATCTTCATAAATATATATAAAGAAAATATAAAACAAATAAAGTTATATATTATACCCTGCTTTTTCACTTAGTATTGTATCATAGCATTTTTCTGTGTCATTAAGCATTTTTCAAAAAACAGAAATGCATTGCAAGTGTTTTCTTATATAGCTGTAACATTTAATTTTTCCTCTTTTAATTATTATAAGTAACACTTCGATGAATGTTTTGTGAATAAACTTCCATATCTTTAATTCTTTTTAGTGTAAATTTTGGTAAGTCATAGTATTAGATCAAATACTGTCAAATTGTTTCCTAGGAAAGTGTACTACTGTTATCAGATTTTCTCTCAGTGATGTTTTGCACACCATTGCCAATTCGAGAAATAATCATTGATATATTTTTGTTGTTACAACGTATACCTTTTCTATTCCTAGAGACATTGAACATATTTCAAATATGATAGTAAATATAGTATTTATTCTATCAAATGTTCTTGATCCCTCACATATTTTTTGAAGTTTTCCTTATTGATTTGGAAAAGCTTTTTATGTATCAAGAATATTATCTATCACATTTCTTGCAAATATTTTACTTGGTTTATAAAGACTTCTAGTTATGCTGGTATTTTAATTGCACCAACTTTTACATTTTATGCAGTTCAAGCTTTATTTTATTTTTCTTCCTTTTTTTTATTTAGAAAAGCCTTCTTTATGAGAGTACAATTAAGTGTTCCTCATATTTTCTTCTGGTATCTGTGGTTTCACTGTTTATACTTAATTTTTCCCAGGCAACAAAACAGACAAGGAAGAAAATACAATGAGGTAAACTGACTATTGTGACAAAATATATTTTTGACTTTTCAGAATACAATTTTCACATCCCAGGTATTTATTATGTCCTCCCATACAGAAGCATTTTGATTAACTTCTGTCTTCTTTAACCTGGATCAGTTCAGTCACTGCTCTATGTAATACACTTTGTTAAATCACATTTGTTTGACTGAAAACGACAGAGTTCCTGTGCTAACCCTGACCTGAGCAGAAAATATTTTAAGACCGCTAGGGTATAATATGGTTTTATGCATATCACCATCTTCCTAGTGGTAAAGATCCTTGAAGTAACTCTGGTACCACATACCCACCACATTTCAGATTTCTCTTAACCTTTGCCATATTAGCTCAATCCAGGAAATGAGATGTTTGCTTCAGGTTCTCCCTTAGTACTATTTTCCTGATGCAACTGAATTCATGCCCTTGAAGCTAGTCCTTGGAATAGTTTTTCCTCCAGGAAGCTAGATTTAACCCTTGGCAAGGGACCTATCCCTGGGTCAACTAACACAGTTTCCTGCTGCTTGATCCTAAGCGTTTTCTCCTTGAATTTCTTCCCCTAAGCTGTCTCATCAGACAGATCTCTGTGATTATCAAAACCTGCTGAAACCAATCCTAAATTCTCAGTGTTTTCAACATTGTATCCTCAGTCTTCTTGACTCATGGATGACACACATCTGATAGGTTACTACTCAAATTACAATTTCAATCCACCCATAGAAAATTTGCTGTTCAGTTTGGCTAAAATGTTATGGAAATTACAGCAAGAGAATCCTTCTCCCTTTATCATTATTTTTAAAGCTGACTTATATGTGGAGGTAACTATATATAATGCTCTCATAATTACCTTTTAGGAAAGCAAAGATCTTAAGATAAAGGTGGCAAAACAGAAGCTTCCAGATTGCTGCACTTAATCTCTCTTCCTTATACACCCTCTGATAGGTTTATTTTAGCCAGAACTACAGAAATTGTGCATCATTATTGTCTTTAGAGAGCCTGGCAACCAGTGGTGTTGATACATAATGGAGGGAATTCTGGAGTGACCTTTTATTGATGACTTTCCACTGTCAACCAACTTGCTTCCCTGTTGATGAAGTCCTCACTTTTTTTTAAGTGTCTTTTTGGGCTTCTTTGACTATCCTCATTTGAAGATGAAGCAGAAAAGAACTCCTATTCCCTTTTGGGCTCTTATAGAATTCATAGTATATTGTGTTGTCATCCATCACAGACTCTCTGTATTGTTAACTTTTGGAGTCTGTTCCTTTATTCTCCCCTCACCAGGCAGAGATGTGCCCTGTGTAGTTCAGGGCCTATTTTAGTGACTCTGGCTTTTTCTCAAACCAAGTGGATTAAGACTTGTTTCTAGCTACCTGTGTCCCTACTACCTACTCCTTGTGCTTCTGTGTTGTGCTGAGGAAGTGCATGTTCCCTTCTGTAGAGCAGATCTACTGGCGTGGAGAACTAGAGGTCTGAGGAGCCCAGCTGTTGAGTGGGCCTGAACTAGGGCCATAGGGGTGAGGTGGGTTGGGAGTGGGGTGGGAGTTTTCCTCAGTTTATCATAAATTAGCTGCACTGGGAGCAGTCTGCTCTCATTTCACCCAGCCAGGACTTAGTACTGTTAAAGCACAGTTTGCACCAGAGGAATTGAAGAATAGAGTTTGCCCTTAACAATCTATATACAATCTGTTAGCAGCTAAAAACAAACGTTAGTGGTTATAGTTACCGTCATTTTCTCTCCAGGCTTGGATCAGATTCCAGGTATTATAGGAGATGGTCCATTTGTTTTTCTATGTCTTCTTAAGTCCCAGGCCCTGTTTCCAGTAGCTTTGGAGGTCAACTGTATGGTAAAGATTCTCCTTCTATATTGGTTCAGGACTCTTTTTACAGTTTGTGTCCATTAGTTCACTTGAACTTTGCTGTCCAAAGTTAGAAAGACCTTGCTGAGGTGTGGCTGCCTCTAAGAACACTGTTGAATTGGTGCCATGGTAACGTTTGCAAAGTAGCTACTGCTAGGATACAGCTCTACCACTTATTACTTTATTTGCATATGAAGCCACCTGTTCCAAAGATGAAAATATACATGACTGCATATTCTGGTCTAGATACAAGGGTGGTAGCTGACTGTTTAAATGAGCATGTTAGGATTTTTCTCCCTGTGGCTATAAGAACCTAGTCCGAGCCCCTCTTTCCAGTGCTTTGCTCCAGGCCCAGAGTAGGTGCAGGGATGGTGTGTGGACAAGATCTGATGGGTCTGTGGCCTGTGTAGGTGCCAGAGCTTCTAGGGGGACGACTTGACTTTTGAGAGACAAGTGGAACTAATGGGCCCACTGCCCCTGAACAGGGAGCTCTTAGTTCTTTTCAGACCTGAGTTTTCACTGTGGGCAGCTGTTTGGTTCTCGAAGTTCCCTGGAGGTCTCTTGCTTTAGGGTTGTATGTGGTTCCTTTTAGTTTAAGTCTCACTTTGCTCCTGGACCAGTGGTTGCCTTTGCTCTGTGGGGGTGGAAAAGCAACTTTTCCTTCTGCATTCTTCTCCCCTCACCATCTGCTAGACACCAGACATACTGATAGTTGTGATTCATTGTGTTTACTTTTTTTTCTTTTCTCTCTCTGTCTCTCTCTCTCTCTCTCTGTCTCTCTCTGTCTCTCTCTCTCTCTCTGTCTCTCTCTGTCTCTCTCCCTCCCTCCCTTTTTGTACCAGGGACCAAACTCATGACCTAGTGCTTGCCAGGCAGTCGCTTATGCCACTGAGCTAAATCCCGGCTTCTTTTTTCTTCTTTCTTTCTTTTTTTTTAAATACTAGGTATTAAAGCTAGACCATTTGGACTGAAATGCATCCCTCCCCTGTTTTATTTCGAGACAGGATCTTACTAAATTTCTAAGCTGGCCAGGCTGGGCTCAAACTTGTGACCTTCCTGCCTCAGCTTCCCAGAGTGCTGAGGTTACAGGCATGCTCCGTGACCTCCAGCTATCGTGCTTACTCTCAATCATTCCCTCATTCCTCATCCTCGGACCCCTTGAAGGAAAGAGTGATGATTGGTGTATATTTCCATTAGTTACTACCAACAGTTCTTCAATGTATGTACTTTGAAAAGCAGCCCTCAGGAGTAACGAGCACCCAGAAGGCACCTTCTCCTTCTAGCAGTGTTGCTGCTCTTTCCTTACCTCCTTTGCCAGACTTCAGCAGCTGCTCCAGCAACAGTCCTCCCTTGTCTGGGGTCCTGCCGGGCTTCATACTAAATTTTGGTCTCTGTATTCTGTAAGGGCCTAAGGGTATTCAGGAACTCCTCAGTAGCAGTTTCCATTTTCACTTTCCTTCGTGCCGACTTTGGTTCACGCTCTGTTGTCTCTCTTCTTCTTTACCATGTGCCCTGGATTATGTACTTGTTGTTCCCATCTGACATCCTGGCTGAGTGAACTTGCGAATATAAAACTGAAAGCTGATCATCAGAGCTCATCTCTTATTTGACTCTATTATATTTTTAATTGTATAATTTTAAGAAATGATACTTTAAATTTTATAATTTAAATAATTATAAAATATTACTTGAGGAGTATTCCCAAAAAGTTTTTCCTGGAGGTTACCATTATCCGGATTACAAAACCAGAAAAAGATCCAACCAAAAAAGAGAGCTGTAGACCAATCTCTTTAATTCATATTAATGCAAAAATCTTCAACAAGGTACTGGCAAACTAATGCAATGCATCACCAAAAGGATCACATATAATGACCAAGTAGGGTTCATCCCAGGGATGCAAGGATGGTTCAACATATACAAATGAATAAATGTAATACATCACATTAACATAAGCAAGGACAGAAATCACATGATCACCTCCAGAAGTATAGAAAAAAACCTTTGATAGGTCCAACATCTGTTCATGATGAACTCAGTGAGAAAGTAGGAAAAAATACCACTCACAGTAACATGTAGAAAACTTAAATACTTAGAGATCAACCCAATGAGGTAGTAACCTCTACAATGAAAACTATAGTACTCTGAAAAAGGAAATCAAAGAAGATAGCAGAAAATAGAATTCTGTCTCCTGTTCCTGGATAGGCAGAACCAATATTCTCAAAATGGCTATCCTTTCAAAACTGACACACAGATTTAGTGCAATCCTAGTCAAAATTTCATCAGTGTTCTTCCTAAAATTCACATGGACCACAAGAGACCTAGAATAGCAAAAGCAGTCCTGGGTGAAAAGAGCAAAGCAGGAGGCATCACAATCCTGAACTGAGGTTAGATTACAAGGTTACTGTGATAAAATCAGCATGGTACTGACAAAAAAAAAAGACATAAAATATCAATAGAAAGAATAGAGGATATAGAAACACATTAAGCACATTCAACTCTTTGATCTTTTGACAAAAAAGCCAAAAACTTACAATGGAGGAAAGATAACCTTTTAAATAAATGATGTTGGCAAACTGGTTATCTACATGCAAAAGATTGAATCTAGATCCATATCTTTTACCATATACTAAACTAAAATCAGAATGGATCAAAGAAATAAATTTTAAGCCAGAAACCCATAACCTGGTGGAAGACAAGCTAGGTAAGACTCTTGAAGTCATAGGCATTGTCAAGGACTTTCTAAATAGAACCTTGGCTGTGCAGGAAAGAGTTCTGAGAATTTTTTTAAAAAATAATTTTATTTAAAGAGAAAAAAACAAAACAAAACAAAACAGAATAAAGGGTAGTAACAATACAGTATTCCAAGGAGAAAAGGAAAAGAACAACAACAAAAAAAACCTAAGAAATTATTGCTTGACAAATTATATACTGACTTCTTGGAAATAGTTGTTCAAATTACAAAGTTAAAACGTGTAAAGCAGACATTCAAACAGAGAGACTGTTAACAGTTCTGCTCCACAATCTGACAAAAACAGCAATATAGACATCCACCTTACCCATGCAAATATACATGCAATTATATCAAAAGGGTAGAATTAAACACAACAAAACAGAGCAAAGTGGATCACAAGAAAGCAATGTAAGAGACAATTTCAAAACTAGACAATCGGAGATATTCACTCTCTATCATTTTGACTCTTGTTTTCTTCCAAATAGTTGTCCATATTGTCACATACAGAGAATTCACATGAAACAACCTAGTATGGAATTGATCTGAGCAGGATGAGGAGGGCATTTCAGGTCTTCAAGACCAGACATTAGGGAAGCCAAGAATGGTTGTCATAGTGTCTCTCATTCTCCTCAAAACAGCTGTCCATACCTTCATGTGTGTTGAACTTAAACAAGGCAAAGCAAGCTAAGATCACTTTGAACAAAAAGTGATAGTTTTGCTGGACTTCACATCATGACATTATGGAATCAGCACTGGGTATTGTAGTGTCTCTTTTTCTTCAAAATAGTTGTTCATTTCAACATGCGTTATATAGTTGGTTCTCGTAAACTGTTTATAAGCTCTACACATGCATGAGTCTCTACTTGTATATCTATCATTTCTGTATTATCAGGAAAAACAAAATAAAGCAAGATAAAACAAAGCAATTCCTAGAAAAGCATGAGGCAGGAAAGTCACATAAAACTGCAATACAAGGTGATCTACAATGGTTACCACGGTGTCTCAGCAGTGTATAACAACATTAATAAAAACAAAGCATTGGAGATATTATAAGACTTCAAAAGCAAGTAATAATCAAACAAGAGTGGGTATCTTAGTGAATCTTGTCATCTTCAGTGTAGTTGCCTATACACTTAGACTTGATGCTATCCATCATAACAGATTTAAATAAAATCAGTTAATACAAAGTAGCAATCTAACAAACCAGATTCAAATAAGATCAGTCATAATAAGACAGTGTAAGTTATAAAAGGCTTCAGATTAAGTTGATAGGAAAATTAGGGATGATTACCGTAATATGTCCTCTTATTTTTGGGATAGCTGACCATGTCCTCGAGTCTAGTGTAAGTAGACAAACTGGAACAGCACATAATCCACCCAAGCAGAGTGGTGAGAATAATGTAAATTTTAAATCTTGTTACCCCATCAACAGTATCCTCTGCCTCCCTTTTTTAGACAATTCCTCCCCTTTCACTCCCATGGGGTGCAGTACTTGTTTTGGGTCCCACTGCCTCCCTATATAGAGCAGCTGAATGGACCCTATCTCCTGATCTACTCTGCCTGTGTTTCTCTCTGTTAGTATTTCGAGGCCCTCTATACTAGAGATTATAGCCAATCTTCTCTGCCTCATTTATGCTATTCTATTTTTCTGCCATTGATAGTCTATTTTTCTCTTCCACTCCATTGTCTGCCTTGTTCACTGAGGCCTCTCTGCCACTGTTCCTGAAATGCTCATATTCTTGTTCTCTCTCCCTAGAATGTCCTTCAGTATTTTTTGTAGGGTTGGACTGGTGGTCACAAATTCTCCTAGTTCCTCTTTGTCATGGAAGCATCTTGTTTCTCCATTAATTTCTAGAGAGAGTTTTGCAGGATACATCAATCTG
>PVJX010013871.1:0-46192 GCA_004027295.1 Dolichotis patagonum
CATCATTAGTCATGAGAGAAATGCAAATTAAAACCACACTGAGATTCCATCTCACTCCAGAAAGAATGGCCAGGATAGAAAACACTACCAACAACAAGTGTTGGAGAGGCTGTGGGGAAAAAGGAACTCTTCTACACTGTTGGTGGGAGTGTAGACTGGTGCAACCACTGTGGAGGTCAGTCTGGAGATTCCTCAAAAATCTGGGTTTGGAAGTCCCATTTGACCCAGCTCTTCCACTTCTGGGCATATTCCCAGAAGAACTGAAAACATCATACCTCAGTGATATATGTGCACCCATGTTTATAGCAGCACCATTTGTAATAGCCAGATCCTGGAAACAACCTAAGTACCCATCAACTGAGGAATGGATAAAAAAGTTGTAGCATTTTTATACAATGGAGTACTACTCAGCTATAAAGAATTATCACATTGAGATATTTATAAATAAATAGACATGACTTGAGACCATTCTCTTAAGTGAAATAAACCAAACTCACAACTGTAAATACCGTATAGTCTCCCTAGCATGAGACTTTTAAGAGTATATAAGATTTTATGATAAGCATGAGTCCCCATCTCATAGCTTTGAAGCCTTTAAATGCTTTCAATCATCAGTTGGAATGGTTTTATTCTGTTTTGTTTGACTATATCATGCGTGATATGAACAGCTGTTTTGAAGAAAACAAAACATTATGACACCTATTGCTGCTCTAATATTATCCTTCTTAGAAGTCCTACCATGCTTCTATTCTTCTACTACCATTGTTTCTTATTGGGATTTGAATATGTGTGATAGTTTGAACAAAATTTTTTTTTATCAAAAATGAGATATAGTACCCATTGATCATTTTCTGTTATTTGGTTCAGAAAGCCCTTTATTTCTTCACTCTTTGAATGGTTTTATACTATTTTGTTATGTTTGATATTATTGTATTTGAAACTATGCTCAACTATAGCAAAGTAAGAGATATTGTGATAGCTACTGTTAATGTCCAGTTGTCTTAATGTAAAGTACTATGTTGCCTATGTTGTCATGTTCTGATCTGCTCTGTTCTGCCCTCTTTTGTTTTATTCTCTTTAAAATAAAATTTTAAAAAATAGTTATTTATGAATATTTGAATGTACATTCTTAGATCAAAGTATTGAGTATATATTTTAATTTGTGGATTTCCCTTTTCATTTTCTTAACAGATTGTCTCAGCACCAGAATTATTGCAGTTTTAATCAAATTAACACTTTTTGAGGCTTTCATGTATCATTTGCTTTGCTAATATGATATGCTAACAATCTGTTTAGTATATGTAGAACTATCTACATGAGAAAGACAAACTGTCACTGTCTTTTAGTAAATATATTAATTAGGTTTTGATAATAAGATCACACATTTCTCACAACATATCTTGGTATTTTATTCTGATTTATTCTCTAGAAATTTTTTGTAAGATTGATATCATGACTTTACTGTAAATTGTCAAGTGTTTGGTAGAAAGCACAAGAACACAGAATTGTCTTTTGGAGAATTTTTTGCTTAGAACTTTCATAGTTATACTAATTTTATTTTCAGAACAGATTTGGTAAGATTTGTTTTATAGGATTTTGGTCTATTCCATCTGTATTAGTCAGCTTTACCATCACTGCGACAATACCTACAATTAAAGGAGAGGAGAGTTAATTGGGCTTACAGATTCGGTCTATGGTCACTTGGCTGTGGGGCAGAAACATCACGACAAGACAGTATGGCAGAAAGGTGTGGCTGGGGAATGGGACAGTGAAACAAAGCTGCTTAGTTTATGGCAGCAGGGAAGCAGATCAGGGGAATAGCACTAGGAAAGAAAGGGCCAGGGACCAACAGAGAAATCAATGTTATGTCTCCATAACCCATCCAGACCCTAAGGTATGCTTTAGTAATCTGTTAGGTGTGTCTTAATCTAATTAAATTGGCATATTGTGATTAACATTCACTTGTCCAAATGTGCAGAAATAGGACTTTTAATTTAACCATGTAATATTATTTAATAAAAGTGTACACAATTTATTATTTTCTTCCTTCTATTTTGAGTTAGTTTTCAGTTCTTTTCCTAACTTCTTTGATGTAAATTCATAAATTATTGTCATTGATAAATACACAGATCTATGTTTATAACGTTTTTCAAGACACAGATTTAGCTATAGTCCATAAGGTGTGTTTTTGGTTTTGTTATTTTGTTGTTGCTATTATACTAAATCTTGAACCCAGGTGCTTCACACTGCTCTGTATCCCGAGTCTATTTTCAACTTTTTATTCTGGGGCAGGATCTCATGAAGTTACAGTTGTCCAGGCAGAGTGGTCCACCCTCCTACCTCCGCTTCCCAGGATGCTGGTATTGCAAGTGTAAGCCTCCACACTCAGTTTGTATTCCATAAGTTTCAATGTGAGTGTTTTCATTCTTAATCGGCTCAAATTACTTCATAAACTTCATTTTAATTTCATCATGAAATCATTGGTTATTTACAAGTGTTCCTTAGATTCCAAATATAAAAGAATTTCTTAGTTGTCTTTTCTATTATTCTAACATCATTCTACTGTGGTCAGAAAACATTTTTGATATGATTTGAATCTTAATTTTGTTGAGACTTGTCTTATTATCTATTGTCAAGATTCCCTTGTACATTTAATGAGTGTTTTGAAGTCCAGTATCATTTTCACCATTTTGTTTTGATTGGCTATATTCTGTTTTATTTTGTTTGGTTTTACTCTCTTTTTAAAAAAATATCAGCTGAAAACTTAAATGTGATAATCAATAGTTTGTAAAACAGATCTCTTAATTTCAGTCTTATGCCAATAAAACATAATATTTTCTATTTGTACCTTGATTGATACTGTGTGATATAAAGAAATATTTTGGCTTCCGATTGCTGCTCACTGGAAGCTTACTGCTGCATTTAATGGAGCTTGGTCCAGAGATCTAAAAGTGGAAAGACAATAGACTCAGGGTCACAGCTAGAGAGTGATCTTGGCAAATAGACAAGGACTTAGGTCTTGGTATTCATTCCACATACAACATAGCCATGGAGAATCATGGATCTATTAGCCACTCCTTCTAACTCCAAATGAAGTATCCAAATTAGAAGAATCAACTTTGTTTGGGCTGCTGTTGTAACACTAAAATCATGGATTTGAGAACAAATCTTTACAGTTCTTGAGCATGAAGAAAACCTTGAAAACTGGGCATAATCATCTCCTCAGTGACATTCACCATGCCTTAAGAATGACTTCAGTCACAGCACCAAGTTTTTTAATTGGCATTTGATCTAGCCAAGAAGTATCTGCTGAAGGAAACTCTTTGTCCTGCATGAACAAAGTGGGAAAAAACAATAAGTCACACTTCACTGAGCCTGTAAATCCATGAGATTTACATGAAGGATTTACTAGAAGGGTGTCTTTCAGGTTTCTGGAATCTCAAGAAATATCAGTAGAAAAAAAAAGAAAGAAAGAAAATGTAGTGTGTCGAAGGCCCTGGGTTAGCAACAGCTTTCAGGACTGGTTTAATGTTTTTACAAAAAATCTAAAACGTGTCTGTGATACCTCTCTTCTAAAGTTAGTAAAACCTGGTAAAACAAAAAGCAAAAAACAAAACAAAACAAAAAAAGAAATATCAGCAGAATACAAAAATCATATGAGAAGAAACAACTTCTTACTCCAGGATCACCTCTCCTATGCCTTAACTTTCTATGTCATAGATCACTGGAAGAAAATGTTACATTCATCAACCCTTGAAACTGTATCACCCTACTTAATATGGGCACCTTAATGATTCTTCTCTGCTTGCCCTCCACTTCTGATGTGAGAACCTGAAATGGATCCCCTAAGGATTGCCTTCCAAAGGCAACATCCATTCTCAAAAATGACTAACAATGTTTCAAAGGAACACAGATATATTTAACCTAGAGCCAGGCGGGTTAGTATCCATTGAAGTATATTTTCAGAGATAATTATTTTAAAGGAATATGCCCTTTAAAACATTTTGGTCAAGTTTGTCAAATGTAGCATTCAAATATCAGTCTTCAAGAAAAGAGTAGAGTCTGAACAGGAATGAAGTCAGGAAGCAAGTCTTAGCACCTTTGTACACTGTGTTTAGGACAGAACTGAAGAAACAGGCACTTCCTTTACCTTCAGTCTTCATGAAACTATGCCACAGAAAAGTTTGTTGTTTGCTTTTGAGGACCCAGAAGATAAAGACTGAATGTAATCAGGTGTGGTGGCACACACTTATAATTCCCATTGTCTGGGAGGCTGAGACAGGAGGATTTCAAGTTGAACCCTAACCTAGGCAACTTAGTGACTTAACAAGGCCTTGTCTTATAATACAAATTTAAAAAGGACCATGGAGGTAGGTCAGTGCAAAGGCCCTGATTTCAATCCCCAGTAACATACACACACAGAGCGAGAGAGAGAGAGAGAGAGAGAGAGAGAGAGAGAGAGAGAGAGAGAGAGAGGCAAATGTGGATGGTTCCATGCTGAAATTTCTAAATTTAGTCATGACTTCTCAGCAGAAATGGATTGAAGATATTAGCTTTGGCAGGAAAAGTTTTTAAAAAATCACTCACACTCAGGTTGCTGAAACACTATTGTGAACCAAGATAGGTAGCATTAATTCTGTTGCGAAGGGCTTCCTATGATTGTTTACATATAAGTTTCAATCATTAAAAGACATAATTCAAAGAAAGGGAATTTCCATGTGTCTTCCTAAAGAACCACCTCTTTCAGAGAAACACCAACCACTTCCTTTGATTTATTACAGTCCCTACTGTGTTTGGCCATTGACTGTAGCAAAATCTAGACAATCTGAATGAGCTCTAGCCTGCCCTGCCAGTGATCTGAATCTGAGTTCTGTATGTTTGAGCTTTGGACAAACCTCTATTGTAAATGCTGCCAAGTGACTGAAAGTTGAGATCTGGCTCACCTAGAATACTGTGATAACTTACACTAAAAACCTTTCTCGGTTGAAAGTGACTGGTAGCGGTATTAATATGCAGATCCATGTTGCCTCCCTGCTATGAGTCAAACTCAATACACAGCCAGTAGTAGATCCCTGATACTCTACTGATTCTTGAGGTCACTCGAGGTAAGTCAATCGTCTTTCATTCCCTCACCCATGTCCATTACATTAACAAATCTTGTCAAATCTTCCTTCCACAAACATTTTAAAGATACGTATTTCTACATGTCCACTTTGCTTATTTTTCCTCACTAACTTATTTTCTCCTCTGGTGTGCTTTAATATTCCCCTACTGGCCTGGCTTCACTCCTGCTTCCTTCAAGTCACATTTCCCAGAGCTGCAGGAGTAATCTCTTAATAGATAAATCTGGTCATATGGACCCTAGTGCCTTCCACTGACCTCTTTCCTTTATTTCCAAGCTTATTATGACCTATATCTTCTCTTTTGAAGGGGTTATTTTACTAAGTCCAGGGACTGCATCTGTTTTGTTCATCACTGTATTCTAAAACCTGAATTACTAGGTGTAGTAAAGGGAACTTGAGGCCAGTCTGCCACAGATACTCATCACAGGAACAGTGAACCAGATTCCCAGCTCAAAGCAAGAAACTTGTTTCCAGGTACAATTCTGAAGGCCAGGTCCTGAAATCTTGGTGCAGAATGATGGTGATGTTGCTGCCCCACTTTTGCATCATGAGATGGGATAGAAGACTTACTGAGTGGAGTGCTTAAAGAGAATTTAGTTCCATGCCATAGACAAGAACTAAGCTGACAATGAGACAGCACATAAAACAGGGATGTATGAAGAATAGAAAGGTAAGGAGGCATTTAAGTGGATAATGAAGGGAACTGGAAAAAGTTTTTGAATCAGATGCTGCAGATAGGGAATTTTTAGTTTTAAAAGTTGATAGAATTGTGGACTCTTAAATAATACTCATAGCCTGACTCTGCTAGGAGTGGAAAAGTGTCAGGAGCAGAATGCACACCAGTTCCAAACCCCGAACACCATGTAAAAATGAAACAATTGACTTCAAGACACACTTACTTCTTTCCTCACTCACTCACCTTTTCATTCATTCACTTACAATACAAAACCCATTGAGAAATTATGAATATTTTTTGAAAATATTAAAATAGACTGAAATGAAGCTTATTTTAAACCTGCTAGGTTCAGACTGATTTTTCCCAATTTCTCATACCTTGCCTTCTTGTTTTCCTTATCACTAAGCCCATCATAAGGATTCTCCAAATTCCCCTTCTTTTTTTTCCTTATTACAGCTCCCTTGGTATCACATCTTTTATATTTTGATGAGTGGTTTTGTTATCTGAAATGCATAAACCTTAAGGATTAGCACACTTTATGTCAGCTGTGTTTCTTCCACGGAATTTGGTCCATATATGGGTATTTGGTGTTATCTCTAGTTATTCCTCTTAGTCAGGATATATGAAAAGAGTTTTCTCAATAACTGCAGGCTCTTCTGTAATCTGTCTACCACCCATTCTTATGCTCTTTCAACTCACTCCATAACATCTCTCCATCCTACCATCCACAGCAGCAGATCGCTAGTTGAGGCACTAGGGTTACTGGCTAGCTCGAATCCTTTAAAATTACCTTAGAAATTGTAATATCTTGAAAGTAAACAGATTTTAAATGTATACACAAAATTGCATATCCATTTAGAGCACATTACTTAATAAAATGACATTTTTATTGTATTCATTTCACTTTAAAAGAAATACATGTGGAAATTTTTGACTGAAAAAAAGAAACCCTTTTTAACCCCAGTATCTGTCTCTTTCTTG
Organism: Dolichotis patagonum; assembly: GCA_004027295.1. NCBI lineage: Eukaryota > Metazoa > Chordata > Mammalia > Rodentia > Caviidae > Dolichotis > Dolichotis patagonum. The sequence continues at coordinate 6,781 of PVJX010013871.1, forward strand.
TCACTGAGGCAAAATACCTGACTCTTAAAGGAGAAGCAGTTTATTTTGGCTCATATATTCAGTCCCTGGACAGCTGGGTCCAAGGCAAGAAGGGACCAGTAGAACAAAGCCAGTCATTCCATGGCAGCCAGGAAGTAGAGAAAGAAGGGAAGGGTGGGGAGATACACACAGTGACCCACTTCTCACAGAGATCTACCTCTTGATACTGAGTCAGCTGTAGTTGCCCTCATAACCCACCTGCCATCTCTGAGTACACGAGGCTTCAGGGGAAGACTTCTGATCCAAAGCAGAACTCCTGGCTTCTCAGTAAACTCTGAATTTGCAAGTCCTCATTTTTATATCTTTCTGTCAACTCCTTTTACCTATTCATTATGAAGCCTGCTTTATTTTTCTACTTCATACTGAAATCAACCGTAAAATACTTACTAGTCCTGATGTTCTGCTCATATTCTTTATGTTACATGCTTTCATACATATCGGTCAACTTGTCCTGAGAGCACTAAATGAAATGAGAGGTGCATTGGATAGAACATTACACCAGAAATATCTTTCTGTTGTCAGATATCCTTGAAACAAGTAATTTAAAGAGTTTTTAACCTCATGTGTAATTTAACCATTACTAACGTCAAAGGCTTCAACTCATTTAAACAGCAGTTTACTTTATGTTGGCTTGTGTCACTGGCCTACTGCATTCAGATGTCTGTTGCAAGATTATACACAAAGACAACTAAAGGATGTGGATCAATAGTGGGTGAACAAAAGAGGAGAATCAGTGTGAGGAAGCAAAAGAAGGGAGGACAGACAAGGCAGGATGAAAGAGGTAAAAGCAACTCTCAAGTGGAGTCCTCTTCAGGTTCAGCTGCTTTTATGGCTTTTCTCTCCCTCTTTGTACAGAGTTGGAAGTATGACATTTTAAAGTTAGTTTTTATAGAAATAAATGTCAGGAGAGGTGAGTCATCCTAATATCTCTAAAAATAAACCCAGGTTGTCAAAAAAATCAAAACTTTGCCCTCCAGCTTAGCTGGTGAGAGAGCAAGGTTTTTCTCACCCATGGGCTATGCAGGTGCTAGAGGTAATCCCAGAAGTTGAAAGCAGCATGGGGCATGAAAGCTGAAAATAAGGAGCAGAGAGAATGTAGGTTTTGGCTTTATTCAACTGGAAATTGACCCTTAGCAAATGCAGTATATGTTAGGAAAGAAATTATTTGACTATTTCAAATGAGGGCTATTATGGGCTTCATAAGGAAATGTACTCCATTACTCTGCCTTGGGATACACATATGCTTGTTAACAGTGTAAAGACTTATCATGTGATGACACTTCATAAGGAGGAAAAAAATTCCAAATCTTCACTAAGTATTCAGAATATGAGACTAAGCCCAAAGCACATCCTAAGTAGATACATCAATGCCTAAAGCAAGTAAACTGAGTTCCTCCTTTAGAAATAATATAGTCATCTATATTCAGTTCCTTCTCAGATCGTTTCTCCCATTTCAATATTCATCCCTATGGCTAGTAACTTTTGGTCTTCCAGGTCCAGCCAATGAGGAACAGCAGGTTACATAGAAATACAGAAAGCTTCAAGCAAAAACAAAGCCTCCCTGTGCTATTCTGGTGGGCCAGCCTGCTAGATACTTCTAAGAGATTGTATAATTCTAGAGGCTGTATACCACCAGGAGACATGCTATATACCTCTAGGAGGCTACTAGTGGGTTTTTAGAAATCTTTCCAAAGATATTCTACATATATGTAAACATAGATTAATTTAAATGCTTATGCATACACCATTTTGTTATGAAACCTTTCAAACATAGTAATATGCCATATAATGTTTCTGTTAATGGTGGGCTACATACACAACCATGGCCCATAAGTTTATGTTGTCTAATGTATATAGCACAGCTGCTTAGCTTTTGTAATCCAAGTATACTCTTGATGCTTACATAAGGATGAAATGCACTTCCCTGAATTTAACACTGTGTCTGCACCTAGAAGGTTGAATGAATTGTACAGTAAATAAGTGGTGAGGAAATAAGTGGTGAGGAAATAGTTTATATGTATAATGTTTCTCAAATGTCCATGTATTAAAATCTTGATTACCAGAGCAGTGCTATTGGGAGACAGTGAAACCTTTAAGAGGCAGAGTCTAGTAGGCCAGTAGGAGCTTGCTCTTGAAGGGAACCAGGGAAATATGGCCGCCTTTTTGCTCTTTTTGCTTCTTGGTAACGATCTGAGTAGCTTTTCTCTACTGTATGTTTCTGCTGTGATGAGTTGAAATCTAAAGATTGGTAAATCAAATTAAACCTTTTTTTCTAGTTCTTTTAATCACAATACTTTGTTACAATGATAAAAATCTAACACAGTCTCATAAATCAATCTTATTTTTCAAGAATTCAGAATAAACTGCATGTGCTATTATATAGCCTCCTAAACACTTTACTACATCTTTAACCAGGGCTCAATATTTCTTTAGATTATCTAGTGATACAAATTTGAAACATAAAATTTTTAGTTTCTTCCAATCTATGAGTATGGTATATTGCTATGTTTACGTCTTATTTAGTTTTTCTCAGGAACATTTGTATCTTCTCATATATTTTGTTAAATGTATATATTTAATGTTTTTCATGTTATTTATCTAGCATACTATGTAACAAAACAAGATCAATTTTTTTCTAAAACAAAAGCAAGGCAAGGATGCTTATGCTTATACAACAGCAAGAGGGACTCATTTGGTCTCCAGTAATGAAAAAAAGAATGTTTTCTCTTGCCAGTTCCATTCAACAAAATATTGGGGAAATACTGGGAAATAAATAAGTTAAATATCATGAATAAAGAAGTAAAATTGCCTCGTCTTGCAGGTGACATAAAGTGACACAGGGAAAACTCTGAATGTTATACCAAATAGAGTTAAAAAAAACTATTGAAATTAATATACAAATTCTTGAAAGTAGCAAGATACAAAATCAAAACTTAAAAATCTTAAAAATTTTAAGAAAACAGTTCAATTAAAATTACAGCAAAAGGAAGAAAGTGTTTAACAAAAATGATACACAAGAGATGACAGAATTGAACATTAAAAATTACAAAATACTACTGCAAGGAAATGAAGAAAACATAAAAAATTAAAAGACATCCATTTTGTGAAATGGAAGTCTGACTATTACCAAACTATCAATACTACCCAAAGAGATCTATAGGTATAATGAAATTCTTATCAAAATCTCAAAGGTATTTTTAAAAATGAAAATAGTAAAATCTATTATACAGTCCAAGGACTCTCAAAGTACTTTGAATAGCCAGAATGATACTGCAAAAGAAAGAGCAAAGTTGGAGGTCTCATTCTTCCTGATTTTAATATTTGATGTAAAGCTATAGAAATTAATATGATGATATAGGGATAGAGACAAACATAAAGACAAAAAGGCCAAGATATAGAAATAAATACATGCACATACAATCAAATAGGGTTTTTTTTGGCAAAAGTTTCTAGTTCTTTCAATGTGAGGAAAACATTTTCCAAAAAAGTGTTTCTATGAAAACTAGATATTAAAAAATATGCAAAATAATGAAATCAGGCTTTTATGCCATGTACAAAAATTAACTCAACTGCATTGATCAAGAGATTGTGAGACTAAAAAACCACAAACTCTTAGAAAAATGAGTAAAAAGATTTATGACATTATATTTAGTAATAATTTCTTGGATATGACACCAAAAGCACAGGCAACAATTAAAAATATAGATCAGTACAACTATATAAAAAGTAAAACTTTATGTGCTTTAAAATGGTGGTCAGACATTGGGTCTGTATTGGTCCATGACCAGTTAAGAGCTAGGCTGCATGGTAGAAAGTGAATAGTGGGTGAGTTAGTGACTCTTCATCTCTATTTAGTCATACTCCATCACTTGCAATACTCCCTGAAACTGTGTCCTGTCAGATCAGCAGTTGCATTATATTCTCATAGAAATATGAACTCTACTGAAAACTGCATATGTGAGGAAATGAGATAGTACATTCTTCCATATCAAATGCCTGATGAGCTGAAGTGGAACTGAGACTGTGAGACTAGTACTGAGGAGCAGCTACGAATACAGATTAACATTAGCAAAGAGATTTAACAGCATAGAGAACATAATAATTCAATTGCTTGTAGACTCATATCCAATCCCCATCAGAGAGGCAAATGACAATTAAGCTGCATCAGGCATCAGGCTTTATAGTGGTGAGTTATTATACTTCAATTATACAACTGTATCTGGTGTAGACTTTAAGAATCCAACATTTATTGTAATCTATGTGGTCTGCCCATGACTTTATTTAATTCTTCTATCCTTGCCTTTTTCCTACTTTACTTGTCTCAATCAGTTTTGGTAAGCCCACAACCCAACCCTAGCCAAAGTGAGGAGATGGGCATAGAACACACATGTTTTATGCACAGAAATTAAATAACTTCCTAAAAGTGGGTGACTAGCCATAGTTTTTGAGCCATCGCAGAGATTTCTACTAGAAAAATAATCATTGGGCCAGGGATTTCGCTCAGCAGCATAAGTGCCTGTCTGGCAAGTGCATAGTTGTGAGTTAGATCCCTGGGAAAGAAAGAGAGAAAGAAAGAAAGAAAGAAAGAAAGAAAGAAAGAAAGAAAGAAAGAAAGAAAGAAAGAAAGAAAGAAAGAAAGAAAGAAAGAAGAAAGAAAGAGAAAGAAAGAGAAGGAAAGAAAGAAAGAAAGAAAGAAAGAAAGAAAGAAAGAAAGAAAAGAAAGAAAGAAAGAAAATCATTTCAATGGCATGGAATGGGTCATAAAACTTGATTACCTATGAGACATATTCAACCTGGTTAGTGAACTCAATCTGCCACTTCATGGGAGTGTCACAACTGTATTCAAATCAACAGAAAAGGGACTACAGTCCAAACCAAACTGTAGTTAAGGGGATGCTGAGTTAACACTGGGATTTTATTTTTAAATTTCAAACATTAGGAGAGATTTTGAAAGAGAATAAGGCAGGTCTTTCTTCTCCCAGCAGTAATCACAATCTCAGTTTTCAAGTGTTTAAGCATTGTTTTCCAGATCCAAGAACAAACTCAAACTAAGAAGGAATGGATCTATGACCCATTTTTTAATGAACCAAGAGAAAACTGTCCATGCTAGAAGATGATAAAAAGTTTGAGAGGACAGTTGATGATGGTCCTAAAAGTATGTTTGACAAAACTTCTAATTTTATACACTCCAGAAAAGTTTATATCCTATGATTGTCACAATAGCACTGAAAAACCTGCTTTCACAGACAATATCCTATCTTTGTGAATCTGAGTTTTCTGAAGTAAGAGGAACCAAAATGATATTACAGAATAGACTGGACATAAGCAACACACATAGATGTTGCTGTTCCCCATCATCCTGATGGGGCTATATAGCTGCAGGAAAAAAAATCTCAGGACACCCACTGATTCTCCATTAATGTAAGTCATATAATTATTTTATTATGTATTATAATTTAATAATAGTAGAAATAAAGTGTATAATAAATGTAATGCACTGGAATCATCTTAAGTACCCTTTTCTGATCCACTGAAAAATTGCATTCCATTAAATCAGTCCCTGGTCCCAAGAAAGGTTGGGGACCATTGTTTTAAGGACAATAGCAATAAAGTTAAAGGCAACCGGCAGCAGTGGAGAACGTATCTGCAAGTCATTTATCTGACAGAAGACTGATATCTATAATTTTATTAGTCAGCTCTCCTGTTGCTGAGACACAATACCTGATACCCACCCTTCAAGTAGGAGAAACCTTGTAGAGCTCACCATCCAGGGTTAGCTGGCACCAAGGCAAAACGGCCTGGCAGAAAGTTGCCCAGTTGGTACAAGCCAGGAAGTGAAGCAGGAAAAGAGCACCATAAAGGAAGGGGCAAAAGTCAGACACATACCCAAAGGCCATGCTCAGGACCTGCCAAACATACCCCAAAGCGTACTTTCTTGCTTGGCTGTGTGGCTCCCAAGCCAATCAAATTGACCCAATTGAGCTTAACCACTATATTCTACCCCGTCACCCAAACATTTACTTAAACTACATTAATCAAATTAACGCAGTAACAAGCTAACAAGTTTACCTAACATATCACAGCTATACAGCAAGAACGAAATAATCTCTTCTCCAAGTCTCAACAATTTCAACATTTTTTCAAAATTCAAAGTCTCTTCTGAGGCTCAAGGCAAACTGTTAGCTATAAAAATAAAAAATGAAAAAAAAATGAGTTATGTAATGCCAAGGTACAATAGCACAGTTTAAACTTTCCTATTCTAAGATGGAGAAATAGGGGGATAGAAAAGAATTCAACCAAACTTGACCAAAACCCAGCAGAGCAAAGACTCAGTTAAGTAGCTCTGTATCCAGTATTTCGGGTGTATGGTTGGGAAATGTGAGTTCCAAAAGACTTCATTGTTTCTACCTCTGTGGTCATCCTTGTTGCAGGCCACAAGGACTCTCCTTGGGCTGCCTCTGCTGAGACATTCAGCTTTCCTTGGCAGTCATTATATGCTCCTGACATCTTGAACTTCCTGAGGTCTCCACTGCACCTTTGACTTCATTCCCAAGGCTTTACACACCACCCTCTCAGAGGCTTCTTACCTGCCCCACTTACCCAAGCATTCCTTTAAAATCTGAGTGTAAGCCTCCCTGATTCCACAACTCTCCCATTTTCTGAATAGCAGTAAAACCACTATCACACCGATGATGATGCCAAGCTCTGCTATCAGTGGAAGCACTAGCCATTCCCATTCAGATCATGACCACAGCAGTCTTTGAGTTCTCAAATGACTGAACACAGTGAAATGAATCCTAATTCCCTAGGAGAACCTTCTGGTTAAAGTTCCATAAACTTTCTTCTCAAATGAAAGTTTTACACTTTTATATCCTTGAGTCTGTGATGGGAGGTGTCTTGTTGATTTTTAAAAAGCCCTCAGGCATCTTCATATCTCTGTTCAAAATAACTGTTAATCGCAGTAATCTCAGTAGCCACATTTCTTTTCATCTCAACTTTACATATGGCTCTTTCAGGGTCCAAATTTAAGAATTTCAAATTTTTCATTCTACTTTTGCCTCCAATTCTCACTATAAATATGGCTAAATGTAGACACCAATCCTATGCTATGACCTGAATTTGGAGCTGCCTTTGAATTTCCTCTACACATTGAATTACCCCACCACTCTTAATTTCATTCTCCTACTGTGTCAGGGGTCATGAGCAAAAGGTAGAGAAGTTTTCTTCCAGGTTTAACACACATGGCTTCTATGCCAATTGGCAGTTCCATTAGAAACTTCCTGAAGCTGGTCCTTCTGTCCATATTTTTATTAGCATTCTGGTCTTTTGAACTCCAATCAAAATCGCCCATCCAGTTCTGCTTTAGCATTCTAAGGTTTCTCTAGCTCACATCATCAAAATTTTCCAAACTTCTACAAGTCAGTTACAAAGGCTCCTAAGCCATAGTAGGTACAGAAACAGTAATGACTCTTCTTTCCAGCACTTACTTTATATATTAGTCAACTTTCCTGTTTTTGAGACACATATCAAATCAACATTTAAAAGAAGAACGGTTTCATTTAACTTGAAGTTTTATTCATGGACATAGACCCCCAAGGCCATGCTTCCATGAATGATGTAGACACATCCAGAAATATGCTTCACCAATTCCCTAGGTGATTTCCAAGCCAATCAAGTGGATACACATCAGGTTAACCATTGCAAAAATACATCTCTTTTAAAGTCTTACAATTCAATACCAAAAAAAACAAAATCAATCATTTAAAAATGGACAAAATAAATTGAGTATAGATTTCTCCAGAGACAAACAAACAGCCAGTAAAACCACATATTGCTTGATATCACTAATCATTAGGCAAAAGTAAATCAAACTGTAGAGAGCTAACACCCCTTATCCATTATCAGGGATATTAACAAAACAAACAAACAACAGAAAGCAATTTGTGTTAGTACAGTGTGAGGAATGTGGAGCTCTTGCATTTTAGCTGCAGAGTTAAAAGATAAGGCAGCTGCTGTGGAAAACAATGTCACAATGTCTCAGTAAGATAAAAGTAAAATTATTATATAATCCATTCATTCTACTTCTAGGTAAATATGCAAAAAAGTTGAAAGCAAGGATTCAAACAGATATTGGCAACCTCATTTTTTATAGTAACATTATTGAAGTCAAATAAAATGTGTAAGTTGTCCAAGTATCTATCATTGGATGAAACGATAAACAAAATGTGGTCTATACACACAAAAAGGGAAGGGAATTCTGATACATGCCACAGCATGCATGAACGTCAAAGACATGGAAGTAAGCTAAAAAAGCCAGGCACATCAAACAAACTTTGTATGATTCCACTCATAAGAGGTATTTAGAATATTCAAATTCACAGAGGTAGGAAGTAAAACAATGTTTACTGGAAATGAACTAGTGGTTACTAACACAGATTATTCCTTTTTACCTGTGGGTTCTCTATATAGGCAATCAACATTTTTTTAAACAATGGCCTCATTCATCCAACTACTCTTATCAGTGCTATTTTATCAGAAAAGAACTATCTAGGTCAAATTGAAAGGCATATTAAACTTGATTGTAAGGAGTGAAGGGAAGCAGATCTCTCTGGCTAAGAGATCTTTTTGGGTTAACTTTGGAAGAGCATTTACATTTTCTTAAAGGAAAACTCTCCTTTGACATTAAACATGTCTTCTTTTTGAGCTGACCACTTTCGTCCCTGGAAATGTTTCTGTTACACATGCTGTGATGGTTGATTGATTGTGTCATCTTGAGAGTGTAGTTAAAAGAAATCAGCTAAATAATTTTACATCCTAGGGTGTGGAAGACCCAATCTATGGTGGCTTGTCACCTGGATGATATAAAGGAAAATAAGGAAGGATGAATCCGCTTCTGTTCTTCAGAGGATCTCAGTCTTCAACTTCAGTTTAGGTGTCATCTCCTGGCTCCTGGCTTTCAGTGCAGCCTCTTTGCCATCTGTCTTTAGACTTCTATTGCTAACTCATAGGCCTCCTGATAACGGACTTGCCTAAGCCCAGACCTTGGACTAAATCCTTTGGTCTCCAGCATGCAGATAGACTCTCTGCATGCTGTCTCATCCAACTCTGTGATGACCATCATAAGTAACTCTTGTAATTTCTTATACATGTGTATATCTTGTGTTATATCTGCTTCTCTAGTAAAATACTGACTGATACACATGCCAATCTAGCAGCAATGCCCAGCACATTGACTTCATTTCCCTACTTTTGTTTTCAACAGAATGAGGGGACCTAGGTCCATGCCAGAAATTTGAGTCAGAAATAAGGAAAACGTGCTCCTTCTCCTAGAGACTAGTACCACCAAATCATCTAAGAGGCATGATAAATATGGTTTGCATTGTCAAAATAAAAATCTGACATCATCTAAATTTAAAAGAGTTTATTTGGGCAAATAATGATTTGTGAATCAGGCAGCATCCTAAGAAAGGGCTGCAGAGAGCTTTTCTCTTACACATGGGCAATGAGTCAGGACACTAGAAGTAAAATACAAAATTAGCTTGATTGGTCACAGCTAGGCAGTCGCTTTATTCAGACATAGTACAATCAGTTAGTTGCACACAATTGGCTGAAGCTTGGTTGTCTGTGATTGGCTCAGACATCCTATTACAGAAAATATATTCCTAACTTTTGACTTGTTACACAGGAACTCAAATTACAAAGGCAGCTTTAGGCTAAGGGCCTCCTGATAACTTAGCATGTTTGAGAATCTTCCTGTACATAAATACTGAATAATTTGGGGACTATAAAAAAGGAAATCTTTTTGAAGATGACTGTAAATTTTTTTCAGCATCTACCTCATTTTCAATTTTCTGAGAAGTGACTGAGATTTATCAAATGTTATTATTACAAACACACTTAAAACCAAAGTTTATATCCTAGCATCAAACATTGCATGAATCTTGGAGTGGTCAGAAATAGAATAAATTATTTTTAAGAGACACATTATATAATATATCAAATACTAAACAAATTTTTGACTTTTCTGAAAATCTAATTCTTTCTCTAATTACTTCAGAATCAGAATATCATGAGATTGATTCCTAAGTTTAACTAAAATACTCTTAATACATATAATATTTCTAATAAGATGTTTAAAATATAGTACTATAAAAATATCTCATCAAATGCTATTTTGCAGGAAAGAAGTACATTTTTAGCAAGAAATACACCATGAGATATGCATAAGAATGTTTTTTTAATTTTCTTTTAATTGAAAAGGGAGTAAAATCAAACACAACAAAACAGAACAGAATAGGACATAAGAAAGCATAAACTTCAAAGCTAGACAACCAGAGATCTTCACTATCTGTCATATTGTCTCTTGTTTTCTTCCAAATAGTTGTCCATATCTTTGCATACGGGGAGCTCATACTAAATAACATAGCCAATCTTTTCACAAAATGTGTGGTTCACTGGCTCCCACTTGCTAGGCAGGGGGGAGGGGGAGGGGGACACGGGACAGGGGACAGGTCGACATGAGATGTCTGATTCTCAGCCCACACGCAGGCAGAATCACAATCGCCCCCCAGAGACAGGAAGAGTTCCTTGTTCTCCTGGCACCCCAGTCAACCGCACAGAGCAGGTCCCAATGAGCCAGGGTCTTTCTCCTTCAGGCCGCCGAAAGTCTGCCACACTCTTAGCTGCCCCCCAGAGAGGGGAGGAGTTCCTTGCTCTCCCAGCAACCCCGAGTCAACCACACAGTGCAGGTCCCAATGTGCCAGGGTCTCTCCCCTGCAGGCTCCCCAACCCTATAGAAAAGTTCTGAAAGTTCCAAAGTTCTGAAATGGCCAACAGACCACAGAAAGAATTCTCTTTAGGCTCCTGTTTGAAACCAGCAACTACAGTGATCTGCTGGCCTTGCTTCAGGGCTACAAGAATGTTTTTAACAGTGTTATTTTCCATGACAAAAATCTGAAGACAATTCAAATATTCGTAAGCAATAGAATGAAAAGAAAATGCAGTCTGTTCAAACAACTCTGAAATAGTACATAGCAGTAATAATGAATAAGTACATTTACACAATACATGAGTAATTTATTAAAACATAGTATTGAGCAGAAAAGGCCACGCAAACACACACACACGCGCGTGCGCATGCATACATATGCATACACTAATACACACACAAAACAAAATTTCATTTATTAAATTTCAAATGAATTGGACAAGGCTGAACTATATTGTTGAAGAAGTCATACTTAAAGGATATCACTTCAAAGACTATCAAGTTCTTGCTTTAGGATAGACAGTGGTTTACTGTCAGGGGTGAGACAGTATTTTTATTGAGAAGTACTTTGGAATAATAACAGTATTCCACATTTCTACCTGAGTAGAGTGTTTTCTTTATAATAACTTAAATATATACTCTTGTTTTATATACTTTTCTATAGGGTTATAATATTCCATAATAAAAAAATCATAAAATAATAAAAATGGAAGTCTATCTTAACTAGCAAAATACTTAGAACCAACAGTAATTTAAAAGCTGAAACAGTATGAATCTCAGTTGTGTATAAGGGAAATTTTATATTGGAAGTTAATTCTAGTAACTAAATAGAAAACACTTCAATCATTTTGTATGAAATTTTGGAAAAATTTATTTTCAAGGATTCTGACCTTTTAAAAGAAAATGATGACCATTTAAGCCTTATTTGTGAAAGTATATCAGTTTGTACTTATTGTCCAAGTATATCATTAGTAGTATTCTCTCATTTTTAAGTGTTCTGATTTGGACAATTATTGATGTCTATATATTTACTCATCATTTTGGAGATTTCTGAAACCAAAAAGTCTTTTCCAATGATGAATTTTTGTTTATGCAGTAAGAATTTCCAAATGCTAGATGCAAAGTGGCTTATACATACATGGAAAAATATTATTCATTTCCCAAATCATAACAAGTCTTTCATATTACAAATGTTTTTCTTTTCTCCCCATCTAGAAGGTTTTGACTAACTTAATGGTTCCACTGAATTAAATCACTGTTTAACATGCCCACTCCATCAAAAAAGCAAGTTGATATCTTAATAGAAACAATGAAAGAAATGTCATAAACTCATGCAAAGATGCCAAAAACTTAATGACTGAACATTCAATGTCTGCTGTGCCACCCACTTTAAACTTTAAGTATCATGTCAAGATTTTGTGTTAATTAGTGAAAACTGAAATCATGCAAAAGAAGTTCAAAAGACTATAAAGGGGTTAGAGAAACAGACAAAAGTCCAAGGATGAAGAAGAATAAAAATGGTGGCTAAGTTTCTTCTAATTCAAATTTTATAAGTAAAATCTGCAAGTATAAATCTAGGAACATCAAAGCATTCCCACATGGTCACATTCTCCTCTTCTACAACCCACTCTTGGAAAGGAAAAACCTAAAGCTTTCAGATCAGATTGAAATAACTCAGCAAAATTTATTAATACTTGCCTAATTCTTAGGCTCTCAGGATAAACTCCCATTGACGTCAGCAGGAGATTTCTTCTGCAGACAGTTATGAATTTGTCTCAGTATGCTTCAGCTGGGTTATTTAGAGCCCAGCCATTTGGGATGGAGCTTAAAAGGGCTTACCTACCACTGGGAAGAAACTGGCATCAAAAGCCAGAAGCCTCAGATGAAATGACTTCTTCCTGGCTGTTTGTGGAGGAAGCTGCTGAATTCTGTATCTGCAATAGGACACAGAAAATTGAGTTTTCCTGACCAGAAAGCTGGTCCTTCATCACCACTGTCAATTTCAGACTATTAGCATTGGTCAACAGATATATTTCTGTCTAAGGAGGCAACAATCAATTTATACATGATTGGACTGTGTTTGCACTCACAGACTGGTTTGAGGAGAGGGAGCTAGTTAACTTCAGACATAGACTGTTTTATACAATAACATATCAAGCAAGAGATAAGCAAGGAAAGCCCATTTAAGCCCGCTTATGGTAAAGAAAATTTACTTTTGACTAACACAGGCATTTTCACAGGCATTTTAGGATAAGGAATGAAATCGAGCCAAGCTCCTTGGGGACAGACACTAGAACAGGAAAATCAGTTACAAGATTGCTCTCTCAGTGTTTCCAAAGCATGAGATTGCCCCCTCATCTCTACTATTTTTTCTTGCTTGGCTTCCTGTAGTTCCACATCCTGCTACTTGTGCTGATACTTCAATTTTCAATTAAATTGTTTGCTGTCACCTAACAATTTCTGTGTCTCAAAGGATTTACTTAGATCGACCCTGTTATTTTTGCACTGGTTCTTCTTGTGTTAGCATCAACCCTAGCTGAAGCAGCTAGTGGTGAGGAGTTGCTCCCTACATTAGATTTGTGAAAGAGAACTGTTAGCAAATGAAGATTGGATAAAGAATGTACTCACAAAGTGTCTAGAATTAGAGTTTATACAAATTATTTAAAATTATTGTAACACGGCTAGAATTAGTTTATACAAATTATTTAAAATTATTATAATGTGGCTGGACCATTATATAGATACCAAAAGTGCTAACCTTTCTTTTTCTTTTTTTCAGAGTCAATATGAAACTTAAGAAACAAATAAATGACAGATAACAATGGCAGTTTTCAGTCTTCTGCAATGGAAATGTATTTTTTTAAAATAAATGGTAATTCTAGAGTGCAAGCAATTTTCTCAAAAGTCTCTGAGGCTGGATTTCTCCACTCCATAAAAAAAAGGTATACATGTTACATATACTACATGTTTCTGTTTAATACTCTTCCTCCAAATCTAAAGTGGAGAGTTGTTTCTATTATTATATTCATAACAAAAATACACTTAAATTTTGCAGTAAATGGCAAAATTTCAAAAACATTATACAATTAGATTTTACTGAACCTTTTAAAACACACTGTAAGAGCAAATGGTTTAAGAAAAATCTTGAATTTTGGTTGCCATGTGATACTAAAGCTTTGCTCTCATCTTATAGTTTATTTTTCTCCAAATTTACACTATTTATTGTATCTTCTTAAGAGAAAATAAGTAGTCATTTCAATTCCTTAGAAGTGAGTTGTTGCAAAATTATGAATTCCAGTCTATACTTATTCCCACAGTTACAAAGAGTGTGTCTGATCCATTTCCAGAAAAATCAAACTACCTTTAATGTAGCATATTTTCTAGGCTCTATCAGATAGTACATGAAAGTTTGAGTGTTTTAATTAATTTATTTATGTACAAAATTTCTGCTTGGATTTTTAAGCTTTTCAAGGCTTATTTATCATTATTTAGAAATGGCAATGAACTGCATCTTACCATTTATTATCTCTTTTTCAAAGAATCTTAACTTGGGCTTCAAATGCTTATGATCTGAGAAGAGAGGGGAGAGTAGCAAGTTTTTTTGGTTGTTAAATCACTTCATCTCCAGCCAGAAGGTGCTATGTTTGACTGCTAAGTTGGTTCTTGGTATCGAAGCAGTTTGGCCTCTTTCACTGTGCCCCCGTGTATTGGCCACATGGTACCATACCTGTCATTTGAAGAATATTTGTGAAAGTTAGCACTGAAGAAAATATCAGCTATTAAAGCAGACTGTTCTGGCCCTGAAGCAAGGCCAGCAGATTGCTGTAACTGCTGGTTTAAACAGGAGCCTATAGAGACTTCTTTCTGTGGTCTGATGGCCATTTCAGAACTTTGGAAATGTAATGATCAATTCATCAGAAAGAAATAGCAGGTGACTATGGCACACTTTAGGGGGCCTGAAGGGGAGAGACCCTGGCGCCTCGGGACCTGCACCATGAGGTTGACTCAGGGTGCCAGGAGAACAAGGAGCTCCTCCCCTCTCTGGGGCAGCTGAAAGTGTGGCAGACTTTCGGTGGCCTGAAGGAGAGAGACCGTGGTGCATCAGGACCTGCACTGTGCAGTTGACTCAGAGTGCTAGGAGAACAAGGAACTCCTCCCCTCTCTGAGGGGGCTGTGATTCTGCTGGTGGGCAGGCTGAGAATCAGACATCTCATGTCATCCTGTTCCATGTCCCCCTGCTTAGCAAGTGGGAGCCATTTAACTACACATCTTGTGAAAAAATTGGCTATGGTATTTAGTATGAACTCCCCATATGCAAAGATATGGACAACCGTTTGGAAGAAAACAAGAGACAATATGACAGATAGTGAAGATCCATGGTTATATAGCTTTGAAATTTATGCTTTCTTAAGTCCTGTTTTGTTCTGTTTTGTTGTGTTTAATTTTACCCCTTTAAAATAAAATTTAAAAAATATGTATATATATATAAAAAAGAGGGGAAAAGAAAGTGCTCTAGAGGATATAACTGCATGTATGTTTAAGTGTGTAAGATAGATGACCACGTTACTGTTTTTGTTAGATTATTGAGCAGAACTGTTAATAGTCTCACTGTTTGAATGTCTACTTTGCGTGCTTTAATTTTGTAACTTGGACAACTATTTCCAATGATGACAGTATGTAACTTATCAAGTGAAGATTTCTTAGTGTTTTTGTTTTTGTTCTGTTGTTGTTCTTGTGGTTCCTTTATTTTTTGCCCTTGGAATTCTGTATTGTTGCTACCCTTTTTCTGTTTTGTTTGGTTGTTTTCTTTTTTGTTTTTTTCTCTTTAATTAAAATTTTAAAAACAAAACAAAAATAAAGCAGACTGTTTCTAATGAGAATCAGATTGATGGATGTAGTTTTATTCATTAATTTATTTAATCATTAACTAAACCAATTAAGCAACTGTTCATTTGATAAGTATTAAGTTTACAGCAAAAAATTCTACTATGACTGAGAATAGAGAAAGAAACAAAAAAGAGGTGGTCCCTACTTAAGGTTAGTGGGGTGACCTTTGAACATAGTTTTCCTGTGAAGAGATTATGTGGTATTGTGAGTTGATACAGGAAAAATTCAATGATAATTTTATTGAAATGTAACTAGAAGGGAAGGGAAAGGAAGGGAAGGGAAGGGAAGAAAAAGGAAGGGGGGAGAAACAAATGATTGGTTGTGAGGTAGGGAAAAACTTTATATTTGAGTGACCAGAAGGACAAAGTGCTTACCCCACAGAAATCACTGGATTCAAAATAGAATTATAATCTAGAATTATAATCTGTTTTACCATCTTCCTTTGAACCTAAATACAATGAAAACAATTGATGTATTCTGATTCAGACATGACATGATCTGTTCAAAGTACTTTTGGAATGAAGTGGAGAGTTGTTATAATTTGTATCTAGGTGTCCCCCACAAAGCCCATGCAGTCATAGGTGGGGCTTTTTGGAGGTGGCTGGATCTAGAGTGTGCTCCTGGGCTCAAAAATGTGATACTGGGATTGATTCATGGGGTGATTCTAGGATTAAAACAGTCCCACCAAGGATGTGAGTGCTACCCACCCTATGGGTGGTAACCCGGATAGGATATAAGGGGCAGAAGAGAGTTGTCACTTGTCACTTGCTGGTTTGTTGTCTTCTTCCTGCCACAGCTACCTTAGAGCCAACTGATTATTGACTGAAACCTCCAAACTGTGAGCTACAATAAACCTTTGCTCTTTTAACTCTGGGTGCCAGTTATTTTGTCTTGACAATAAGAAGAGAGTCAAGAAGCCAATATTAGAAAGATGTGTAGTAAAGTGACTTAAAGCAGAACCATTGGAAATAATGAAAGTAGATTAGTTCAAGACAACTTGAGCAGATGTATGCAATCTATCAGGAAGTTCTGTTAATTACTGGCATTTTGTAATGATATTCTAAGCTAAGACAGAGGAGTTTAAACTGTAGTTTAAAATGGATGTGGACTAACTGACATACAGCAGTTTCAGTTCAATCTAGCACCAAATAAATATTAGGTGAGCTCTGTCCAGTGGGAACGTTAAGTCGTGTATGTAACTTTAAATGTTCCAGTTTCTATCTTTTAATAAATATATATATCCACTTTTGCCTCACTTGTTTTACCAATGTATCATCTTTATTGAGATATAATTTGCATGTTATATAGCTCATTTAAAGGGTACAAATCAATGACCTTTAGTATATTCACAGTTATGAAACTATCACACTCAGTTATGGAAGTTTTAATCACCGCCTCAAAGCCCCATACTAATTAGTTGTCAGTAATCCTTTACCTTCCAATCTCATTCTCAAAGAATTTATAATCACTGGTCCTCTTTCTGTCTCTACAGATTTGCCTGTTGTGAACACTACTTTTTGTGGTGCTTTTATAGTTAGTCATAATATGTAGCCTTTCAAATATATCTACTTGCTTTTAGCACAAGGCATTTGTGTTTCAGGGGTGTCGTCATAAATATCAGTAGTGCATTCCTTTTTATTGTCAAGTAGTATTCCACTGAGTGGACACATTACAGTTAATTATTCATTCATCTCTTTTGTATTATTTCCTGTTTGAGCAACTATGAATAAAGTTATTAGAGACATTCTAGAATCAGTTTTAATGTGAACTCGTCTTAACTTCTCTTATGTAAATATCTCAAATTATATACATAGATCATAAGAAAACTATCACATTTAACTTCGTAAGAAATTATCAAACTGTTTTAAATGTTTCTACCACATTGTGTTCTTACTAATATGAACGTTCCACGTGCTTCATATTGTTGTCAGTAGTTGGTAGAGTCAGGTTTTGTTTGTTTGCAGTTTTTACGGATCTGTAGTAGGATAGGCACATTGTTTGAAAGTTAAAGAGATGAAATTAACTTCGGTAAAGTATTTTGTTTAACTTTTCAAATATATTCAAAAATAACCTTTTCACATGCAATCTAACACATGGTGAAGACCAATGATTAGTTTTATGTAACATATGTGACACTTGGTTTGATAATGTTGATTTAGGATAGTCCTGTCTACACTGGACGATGACCCTGATATGTAGTTGAATTTTTTACTTTTCATTGAATTTTTTCAGTTTTATGGAAACTCTGTTTTGATCACTGCTTTTAGTCCGTAGATTAAATTTATGGTCTAAAAAAAGAAACACGCTGGGTGATAGAGTCTTCCCAGCAGGCACTTAATCCTGTCATCTAGGGTGAGAATTATATTTCCATTTTAAAGTCACGCTCACATTCAGAGATAGAATTAGACAAAATTTTCAGTGAAATTCATATAAATCCAAAATCTGAACAGAACATATTGAGAAGAAAAGATCTAGGGGTCAATCCAGTGTTCAAAAAGAACTTAAAAAAGAACCAAGAGAAAACAAGAGAAGAAGCAAAGCTAAAAATCATTTGATATTGAATGGTCAGAAATTCTTTTTAAGAGGGAGAGATAGGTGAGTTAAATTTTCAAAACCTAGACACAAGAAATAGAGTAACAAAAAGACAGCTGAGTTGGTATAGTAGGTGAGTGGGTATGAAACATCAGCTCCCACCAGGTGTGGCTTACTAGCCATCCCCACACCTGACAGATCCTAGGCCCAGAAAGAAACTTTTTCTGTCCAAATGTTTCAGTGTGGAGGAATTTCCAGGACTACCTTTTCCTTTTTTTTCTTTATTGTTCCTTTCTTTTCCTTCTTTGTTGTTTTTCTCTATTACTTTTATTTACTTTTTAATATTTTAATTGGAGTTTTTACCTGTCATATTTTTCTCTCCTCTTTCTCATCTACTTGTCATTTGGAACCTTGCATGTTTTTTCATTTTTCATTTCTCTATTCTCTCTATTTTTTGTTAATACTTTGTTAATATTAATTTTAAATTTTACAACAACAACAAAAGAATAAAATTCTTCTGGTGTCCTCAGTTCTGTGGTTGTGTCCAAGTCAGAGAGCAAATCTGTGCTGGGCAATCTGCCAAGTCTGCACTAGGATTAGTGCAGGGTTCAGGGCTGAACTTCGCCTCTGGATTGGGGGATGGGGTGAATCTTCAGCCAGCAACTTTCTGTATTCCTTTGGTAGCTCACTCATGTCTCCTTGCCCTGTGTGTCTCTGCTTCATTTTCCCAACTGCTCAGACAGAGATAGTTGGAGGCCACACAAATCCTCTGTACAGATGGCCCCTCCTGGTCCTTGCACAGGTTCCTGTCTCACCCCACTGCATCTCGCACAACTGCACAACTGGGAGCAGGGCAGGGGAAGTGCTGTCTGCTGGCTTCTGCAGCTGCTCTTTTCATTCTCATGCAGTGGGGAGTAGAGTGGGGGAAGTAGTAACCTCCCATTCATTGCCCTGCCATGGCTTAGAGCTGCTCCTCCCTCACTGTTTCTCTCTTACACACACACACACACACACAGGCACAAGGATCAGAGCAGGAGGGGGTGGTTCTGTTGTACTCACTACCTTCACTGCTGCCACTGTGCTCCCTCACCCTATTGCTAGAGATTCCCAGTTGGCCAGTAAGGCAAATGAGTAAAAAAAAAGAAAAGAAAAGAACAGAATTCTGGTGGACTATTAAGGAGGTAAAAGCGTCCTCATCACCCTTTCCTGTGTGTTCCAGTTAAATTTATTGCCAGGCTGCAACGTTCTAAATTGGGAGAAAAGCAAAAGTGGTAAGAGGGCTTATACCCAAATCCATTCTGCATGGCCTGAGATTGCAGCTGTCCATGAGTGTTTTGAAAACTTCCCAGGATGGCCACTCCTGCTCTACACCCAGGCAGAGGCTGCCTCACCATTTTATAAAGTCCTATGTCTTTATTCTTTGATCTGCAAGTCTCTTATTTCAGATTGATTTTGGATACAGGATATACCCTCCTTTGCTTCCAATTACCTGTGTTTTTAGATGATTTTCACTGAGTAACGACAATATGGCTCCTCCTCTATTCAGTCATTTTGAATCCCTCAGACACAATTCTTTTCTATTGTTAATGGTGGTAGACTTATTGTTTTAATTGGCTTGTACTTTATTTTAATATCTGGCTTGTCTTTGTGTTATCATTACTGCAGTTGTTTTCTGCTCTCTGAGCAGTACTGGGAATGAGGCACTTAAAATAAAGCTGTCATTACAAAGTCCCTCACATAAAAGTGAAAGAAATATCTATCCCAGCAGATGCACAAATCTCAATATACAAACACAAGAAGTATAAAAAACACGGGATAACTATTCCTCTAAATGTCAATGACATTGTTTAACAGAATTGAAGTATATCAAAATGGTTGAAATGCAACAGAATTCACAAGACTTATTTTTAAAATGATTAATGACTTTAAGAGGATACAAATAAACTGTTGAATAAATTAAGGGAGTCAATACAGAATGTGAAGGAGAAATTCAACAAAACATAGGGATTATGAAGATGAACCAAGCAGAAATCTTGGAAATATAAAGTGCAATGAGACAAATGAAAACACTCAGTGGAAAGACTGGATCAACCAGAAAATAATTTCAGAGCATGAAAGCTGATGAATTGCTGCACTCAGCTGTTAATAAAGATAACAGATTTTATATAAAACATCCAAAAAGTTGAAAATAGTCAAAAGTCCAAATTTACAAACTTTCGATGTACAACAGGGTTCCAAAATTCAGACCACAGTCCCACAAAATCTAATCAATTTTCTATTTAATAACAAAATTTTCCAAATTTTGAGAGAAATATAGATACCCATATACAGTAAGCAATTAGAACCAAAACAGGCATGACTGAAAAAAACTTCCCTGGATTATACTATAGCTAACAATGTTAACAACACAGAGCAAGGAAAGGATATGGAAATCTGGAAGAGAAATGCTAAATCATGACAGACTTTTTTGCTGAAACTCTAAATGCTAGGAAGGCATAGAACAGTGAATTTCAAGGCCTGAAAAAAAAACTGCCAGACTGTATTATTATATCTACAAAACTTATCATTTAAAATCAAAGGAGAAATAAAGATCTTTCAACATAAAGATAAACTAAAGAAATTCATGATTGCTAAACCAGCACTGCAGAACATACTGAAAGAAATCCTACAATGAAATAGGAAGAGTGGATGAGCTATTGAGAACTAGGAATCAAACGTTAGAAAACAATACAATGACAAGAATTACTATATATCAACTGAATGCCAACAATTTTAATTCTCTAATTAAAAGAAATAGGAAGAATGGACTTAAAAACAAGACTCAACTCTGCTGCAAACACCTCACTAGCAAAGTTATACTGGAAATGAAAGGATGGAAAACAATAGTCCACCAGTGAAATCTGAATGCATACAAGAATTATCATAATCATCTGGCCAGTAAACTTCAAAACAAAATTAATCAGAAGACACAAAAAGTACCACGACATATTGATAAAGAGAACAATTGACCAAGAAGATATAACAAATATATATATATATATATATATATACATATATATATATATCTCAAACTTGAGTCTAGCCTATTTCACGCTACAAATCCTACTCAACATAAAGGGACACATAGGAACTGATTCAATAATACTGGGTGACTTCAGTTGCCCATTTTCACCAATAGATATGTCATTCAGACCAAAGAAATCAACAAAGAAATATCAAAGTTCAACTATGCCATGAATCAAATGGGCTTAACCAACATCTATCTAATTGAGGGATAGATATTATCAAAATATATTTTATACATGTATGAAAATATCACATTAAAACTCAGAATTTGATAAAATTACCATACATTAATAAAAATATATTTATAAAGGAAAAAAGGTACATACCAGATAGTGAATACTAGAGATATATAACACTGTAGAATGTTTGAGAATCAGCACATGGTCTTCTCATTCTAGTTAGCAAATATATGGGGAGATGTGACTATGAAAAAGTAGATAAATGATATAGTAATAAGTATATTGAACATCAAATATTGTGCACAAAGCTTCATTATTGAAGACACCATTTTAATGAATCATGTTGAACATTAAATATTGCGCTTAGAGCTTCATCATTATCTAGGACTGTACTTTTTAACAAAACCCAGAATAAACAAAGAGTAACAAATAATATGTTGAATATCAAATAATACATAAATGGTCAGTCCTCAAAGAGTCCTTGTTGAGTGAAAAGTACAGGCATTTTGACCAAGAATATTAAAGAACAAAATTGTAAGGTAGTTGATAATCTTAAGAGCTCAGATTTTATACTAAATCAGACTATTACACTGCCTTTACCCCACATGTAGACTGGAAGTTGCTTAGTTATTCCCAACCTTTGGGAACATTCTCCACAGAAAGTTGAAAGAGGCGACCGGATTCGGTTGGAACCCGTGTTAAAGTGAGTGGGCCTTCCACAGCTCCATGAGACTTAAGGACCGAGGCGAGGCGTGGGCATCTGAGAAAGGGGCCAGGAGGTTGGGAGATTGGAATTGGCCTCAATAAATAGTACTTTGAAAAAAATCATTTTGTTTTGTGAATCTTATTGGTAATTTAAATTTTTTCTCCTCTGAGATTTCTGTGGAGAGACATCCAAATATATTTGGATGGGAACAGTGGCTGTGGCTGGATGCAGAGCTCCGGTTCCCATGCACAAGATGGTCCCTGGTTGCCCCAATTCAAATGTTCCATTGAATTCACTTGTGCTTTAACGGTTACTATCTAGGCGTTAGCTAGAAGATCAACTGGGCTCAGAGCCTGATGTTTTCACTTTGCTGAATTACCGGATTTCTCTAAGCCTCCACTGCATTGCTCAAAGAGTACTCAGTGGACTAAACATCATGTCATGAGAGAGTAAGAACTTAAAGGAAAAAAAGCTAGATTCATTATTATTTTAAGAATTTTTCACTTCACACTTGTATTTGACAAGCTTTGCTTTCAAATACACTCAATATAATTTTTTCAGGTGCCCAGTTAAAAGAAACCCCCAGCTTTAACACATGGCACTAGGCTGGGGGTTTAGCTAAGCAGCATAAGCACCTGCCTGGCAAGCATGACTGCGTGAGTTCAATTCCCAGCACCATAAATAAATAAATCAATAAATGGTATTAATGATAAGCCATCCAAAATCATTTTGGTTGTAAGACATGGTGATTTTTTAAAAATCTAATAACAAAAATTTAACTAGCTACAGAAAAATCTTGTTTTCTGTGACTATATTCATCTACAGTGAATTTTGTGTTAGTTAACACACTAAATGTATCTGAAAATTTCTCTGTGATTATTTGTACTACCATAAAATTTGGACTTATAAGATTTCAAATTTACTTGGCAACAAAATACATAATGTGGACATAATAAGTGGACTAAAAAATAACAAAATTTCTTTTGTAGAGATGTACTAGGTTTTTAATGAGAAAATAAAAAAGCATCTATTACGTATTTACAAATTACGAGCAATATCTAACATTTACATCTTTACCTAACAGAAAATTTTTGCCAATGCTGTTTCTGTGTGAAATATAGAAGACCTAATGGTCTAGTTAGAAATTTTAAACAATTTTACAAGGCAATTGTGCTGTTTTAAAAATACCTTTTTATTTCATAAAAATCAAAAGAGCTTCAAAGTATCTTATTAAACTTTTCCACACTCCCTACATGACTGCCTCCCAAATTGAACTCATTTCTATTGCTACCATTTCTTCTTTGAGTGAACTCAATATGGTCTTTACTTGAAAACAAGAACTGATAATATCTTCAAACACATCAGATTATGCCGAATGAGATGCTGATCCGGCCTGCGGATCAGTCCGTGGGTCTCACCTGGAGAGGGAATGGGGATGGCGGGCAGGGCAAGGGGAAAGAGAGATGGAGACAAGTTGAGCAGTTCCAATAAAGTCTCGTTTATTGAGGAAGTGAACATGGTTTATATAGGGTGAGGGCAGGAAATTGTCGTCATCAGGCAGAGATGTTGTGGAGAGACCAGATAGGTCTCAGTCATGTCCGGCCAGGCAGAGATCATGGGTAAGGTAGGCAGACACACCAAATTCCCACAGGAGGATGGGATGGGGCGGCAGCAGTGAGGCTGTCACGCCACTCCCTACAAGATGCCATTTGTCACACGTGTTTTAAATGATGAATAAACTATTAGCATAGCTGTATTTGTTTAAGGAATAAAAATGAACTAAATAACTTGATGCATCTTACTTTACAACAAAAGTTAAAAAAAAAACTAATGATTCATGAACCATCATCCAAACTCTATTAAATCCTCGTGTTCAATCAATGCTAAATTATCCAAAGCACTGGAGAGGAGCAGAAGGCTGGACGGGGCAATGACCCAGGGCTGCTGCCATCCCCTCCTCCAGAAGCGGAGCTCTAGGGTCAACATCAAACTCCCCGTATGGATTCCTGTCCCGCTGATCCTACCACCACTGGCCTGTTTTCACTTGTGTTCTCATCAGCCACATTAACAGCAGACCTTATTCGAGTATATGTCTTGCTAAAGGTATAAAATAAACACATCCTCGACTATTTCATAATTTTGGATTTAGTTTACTACCATCAATCAAAGATGTGTGCTACTTTTGATGCCAAAGAATGTGCTAACACTAGAGAACCTACTATTTGTGTATGAAGACAGAATTTATATTCATAGTTCTACTAAAGGACTCCTTTACCCACTAGGAATCCTCTCCCTTTCTTCTTTGCTACTTATTTTCTTCTCTCCCTTTTTTGCGTTTTTTCTTTTCCTCTTTCTCTTTCCTCACATTTGCTTCTTTTTACTCTTTTTGACTTATCATCATTTTACAATGTGTACCAGATGTTCATAGTCACAAGTAATGATAATGCAATATCTAATCAATAAACCATTAATCCACTAATTGACCACTCAATTTATTCAGTGAAAAAGTAATCAGTGAAACCTTCAAATTATATTTTAAACTGCTAGGCACATGTTTGATTTGATGTTTCTATACAATGAAAAAATATTTCAGGATTTTCTCTGCACTGCAAAGCAGACTTCTGCCCATATTTCTGAGTGGTACGTCTTCAAAAAGTCACATTTGTCTTTAAACTGTAGAGTTGCTATTAAAGAAAAAAGAGGAAATGAAATGGAGAAAAATGACTTTCCTCACACTGCAAAAGTTAGGCAATAAAGAGTTACCAGCATAAGGATGATAACTTGTTACTTTACTACTATTTTAATAGTAAAGGTGTCAACATTGAATTGTTACATTTTTGTCTCTCATGATATGCTTCAAGCAGAGTTCAGCTACCACTTTGAAGTCAGAAAGTACTGTGGGTTAAGATTTCATTAGGAAAACTTTTATTGCAAAGCACTCTGCAAAATGAAGTTCAGCGGAAATGAGCTACACCTGAGATGTACTTGGTTTGCCAGTGTTAATATTCAAGTGCTCACAGAATTCAAGTGCTACTTGTCTTTGCAATTGCAAGTATGGGGACATGTCTTTCCTCACTTAGAAGCACTCATATAGAACTAGATCATTATCAGGTGTAAAAAATTCAAGTCTTAAATTATCAGCGATCCATACTCACTATGCAATTTGCTCTATAGTGATTTTGGGGTCAAGTGGGAAATAAATCTGAGGATTCTTTTGATCCCCATAGAGGGTATAAGAGAAAGCTTTAACCTTATTCTTTTTTCTGCAAAGACTAGTATGACTTAAAAGTTATACTTCATTAAAAGTATTCATGCTTCATTAAAAGCATCTCTTTTCCTTTGTTTCAGCTTCCGATGAAGCTGGGGTTGAAATATTTTGTTTGCTTTTTTATTTTCTCTGAAAAAGGAACAGCCCCTTGGATTGGAGACACATTGCTAAAGTTCTTATTGTTAGAAGTTTCTCCTGGTTAGAAGTTCCTCCCTGAAAATATAAAGAGATAAAAATTTGATGAGACCTTTTATAGAGTGTCCTGGTCTTTTTCTCAAGAAAAAAATTTAAGTTAGTTTAGTATGATAGACTTAGAGTGAATAAGAAAAAATTTCTAATTAAGCTAGGATAAGACAAGTTAATTAAATAACCTTTGATGATAGCCATGTATGCATATGCTAAATAGCATCAAACATTGCCATTTTAAAAATAGAAATTATTAAGTTCATGTTACTTTAATAAGCATATAATTATATAATAGCAATACTTGTTAATAAAATTTAAGATTCTCTTAACTTGTAAAACAACATTGACTGCAAGACTCCCTGTTACTTTCTGGATAACTAAGAAACAACTACCAAATAAAATTGGAAGGGGGAGTGCTAAAGAAAATTGTATGTGATGTATGAATTGAACAATAAAATATTTTTTCATACAAAGAAAAACTTCTGCTTCTATACGGAAACCATGTATGATCTTTTAGCACATTTTAACTAGCAAACACTAATCAACAAGTGTAATATTAAGTACACTAATAATTTAGAAATATGAAGAGCCAAGATTCAGTTTATCCTTGTAAGAAATGAGATAATTATTTTGTGGGTGAAGATAAGTGTAAGCAGCACTAGTCTTTACCATGCATTCTTATTCCAGACATCTTACAAAGTATCCAAGAAAAATATGTCTTAGACTCAGTGAAGTTCTTTATTCCCACAAGAGCATATATTCACATAATAAAAATAAGTATATTCGGTAGGTTTATTAAATACGATGACAACTTTGATCTACAAAAAGGCCATAAAAATTACATTTTAAGTCACCAAGGAAGTTTACTATTTGAAGACAAAGTGCCCTTTTTCAAACTTTAATATGTAAAGATATGCCCATATAATGGAGCAATGACATATAAAACAAATTATGGGTAATTGCTAAAAATATTTGGTTGAAAAATTAACTGGGGAGAAAAGGAAGTGAGGGAGTCAGTATGGGAAATAATACTTCCTTGTTATTCACCAGTAGACAAATAAATAAAAGGAGCAAGCCTAGTCATTACACTTACTTGTAAAAGAGTTTCTGGTAGGGGTCAGCAAAGTTTTTCTGGGAAGGAACAGAAGATTTGCTGGCTATGTATATGTCCTGGCACATATATTACTTTGATTTATTTTTCACCGCACTTTAAATATCTAATGCCATTCTTAGCTTGAGGATCTAACATAAGAGGCTATGGGCTGCATTTGTCTCTTGGGCCTCAGTTTGCAGACTCCTGACTTAGACCAGTGAATGTCAAATTCTCAGATATGTGAGGACCACATGTAGGGCTTTCTACAACAGATAGCTGCACGCCGTGTTTCTGCTTCTAAGGTCTGGGATGGGCCCTGAGTGATTGTGTTTTTAAATTCTGTAAAACTAGGAATCACACTGGGAGAATCACTGGTCTACTGGTAAAAAGTAGCATTGAAGGGTTGTAGATTTGGGTTAAAATCCTCATCCTTTCTGTCACCATCTGTGAGAACTTTGGCAGCTTGCTGATCTCCACTGAACTCAGTACCTTCAGCTGTAGAATGGATAATGATGAAGCTTACTTTTTCAGGGCTCCTATAAAGTTTAGGGTAAGATTTATAGGTGATTTCTGTGGTACATACATCTTAGCTGTTACTAATCGTCCCATCTGGCAGACTGAGGCACAAAACAGTGTTACAGACCAGCCTGACAACTCAACAATTTAGCAAGATCCTGCCTCAAAATAAAATATAAAAATATTACTGGGGATGTACCTAAGTATGAAGATCCTAGGTTCAATCCTCAGTACTGAATTCAATCAATCAGTTGTTCTTGAGGGACTATATCATCAGTGAGAATGTTTTTTAAAAAAGGATGGGAAAAGAAAGTAGCAATATATGTATCACCCAAAAAGATAGCATAGTCTTTAAATGTGAGCAGCACTTTCCTAAAGATGGATTAATGGCAGGATGTGTACTCCATGACTAAGTATTGTGACAAACCATGTACTATGCTGCTTTGGAAGAAGTCAACCATCTGGGAGGCTCTTCTGTGCTAGAAACATGAAATTCATCTTCGGCACAGCACGCACAATTAAGCACCCGCTGATGTTTCCTTGATCTCACATTCCTGCTGCTCAGAAGACACTTGAGCAAAGTCTCTTGTTGCCTGGTTTAGCTGATGGTTACAAATTCATCCTCAGACTCTGTATGGGGTTCATTCCTTCTGAGTGGTAATGCAGTAAAACTGATTTCCCCTGATAAGTTACCAGCTCAGCTATCAAAGTCTCATTCAGAAATTGATGCAACATGATTCACGCCCACAAAGAAATGGATAAAAAATAAGTATTCTCAGTTCAAGGAGCTGTTCTCTAATGTCACTAAATATCAGTGATGCTAACTGCAATCAGTTGCACAGTGAGCATTATGCTCCTTTCATCCGGTAAGTAATAACTATTTGTAAAATCACTGACAAATGACTCTTGATGAAGCCAATAAACCCCTTGGTCTTTACTTTAAACCAATTCTATCATATTAGGTGCATCTTCTAAGACAAGCCTTAAAAGACGCCAGACTTTGGGTCAGATAGACATAGATATGCATTATCAATCTATAGAAAGATCCTACCAAGTCATCAAGCTTCCCTAAGCTTCACTTTCTTCTCAGTGAATCCCTATTGGTCTCCTACTGCACACTCTTTCTTTATTGAAATCCATAATGCAGTAAAATTTTTGAAAAATAAAACATCACTCTACTGTTCACTTAAAATCCTCCTGTAGCTTCAACAACACTAGAATTTTGTATTAACTTCATATCAAGACCTAAAATCTTCAAACTGAAATTTACAATACTATCAGGGCCACCAGGGAACAGAAGAACAATTACTGCCTTTTAAACAAGATTTTAAGATAATGCCATGCATATTAAAGTCTGAGAAACCTAAAGTCTGGAATATTGGGTAATTCCTGGTGTCCCTAGATGTCTTTGGCTTTATCTTCATCTACTCACCCTCTTCTTCCTTGTATTCCAGGAAAATTTTTTTTTACCCTAGAATTGAAGAAGTTTAGGTCCTTTGCCCTCAGCCTGTAATATCCAATCCCCAGAATTCAGAAATTCGAGTTTGTCTTAAATTTAAATTCAGAAACACTGTCCCTTAGTTTTCTTTTTCACTGTGTGCCTCTTCCCCTTTAGAAAATGACCACTATTGAGAGAAACATTCTGCTAAAGCTTATTTGTTGCTCTCTCTGTTACATAGAACAGTGCTTGATATATAATGCTAGTAAATAAATAATTTTAAATTAAATAAAAATGATATTTACCTCCTAAGATTGTGTTAGAGATTTAAAAATACCTGACAAACATTAGTTCTTACTGGCTGCTAACCCAATGTTAGTTCCCACTCTTTACTTTACCTTCTCCCCTTTGGATATACAGTACTGATATACAGTGATGTCTATATTAGGTTATCTCTGATCAAATCCAAAATTTTCTACTCCAGGATCTTAAAAAAAAATCTAACTGTGGTGGCATCATTTATTGACTTCTCTGAGCAACAATTTCATTGAAAATCAATCTCTAATGATTTTTTCAATAGTTAGGAAAGGGGATAGTCAGAGACAATATGGAGTACATAGAATACCAGATAAATATACAACTATACTCTACACTTGTAACGGAATAGTTAGCCTCAGTTCTTATAAGAATAATTCTTGTAAATTAAATAAAGAAATTTGAGTATTAAGAGTTGGAGCATAAACAGTTTATTTAATTTACTCAAGTTTGGTTGTGAAAATATGTAATATGATGTTTAGTAAATATTGAAAATTATCTAGAAATAATAGACAATTAAAATATTTCACTGTTAGTATATATTTTCATAGAAACTATGAAAAAATCTGGAGGTTTAGAATTGAAGACACTGGAAGTTTACGATTAAAGGAATGAGCAAGGTTAAAGATCTACAAAGCTTCTGAAAATGAGTAAAATGTCTACAAGAAAGAATTTGCTATTGTTTTTGTAGTGCTAAGATTAGATAGACATTGATTGAAACTATTAGGAATAGGTAACTGTGGAATATTACCTAACCCCTCTAACTCTTATTATGTTAATCTGAAAAAGGTAGAAAATATTAGTAGCCATTTCCAAGAGTTGGAAGAGGTCTGTGTGTCATTTCTCAGGGCACATGGCAGGCAAAGCAGCTAACATACAATAAGCAACCAGCACACATTATCGATTTTTATTTATCAATGACCAGGGAATAAACTAATACAGTGCTGCAATGATAATTCTGCATCCTCATAAAAAGTATGAGTAAATTTCATTCAGATACCCTTTCCTAACCCTCATACATTTCTCTGTCCTATATTTTCTCTCTCTGGACAAGTGTCTTCAGTAAAAGGGTTAGTGTATGGAAAATACAGAAATGGGAATAGTAAAGGAGCAATAGGACAAGACTTACAGGCATATAAGTTACTTTTTTTTTTTGCCTTAAGGTGATTAAACTAACTTTTCATTCCTTTAAGCAAATACAATTGGATCCCTTTGGAAGGGGGCCCCACCTGAAATAACTAGAAAACAGTCTAAGAAGGCCATGAAGGGTAAACATGAGACTCAGAAAAGGAACAAGTTTACCTGTACTGGAAACAGATTTCTGTGCTTGCTACTTTAACTGCAAGACCAATGTTTTCTTTACCAGGCAAGCTAAACTAAAATTAATATTCCACTTGATCTTATGTAAAAATACAGCACAGATAGAATAATTTAAACAGTTTCAGAATAAGTGTATAATTTATATCATGTAAGACAAGGAACAATGACATTTCATTGTAATGCAATAACTGGTTTTTTTCTTCTTCCTAAATCTTTCTTCCCTACCAGCCCTCATAAATTTTGAATTGTTCCTGTTCATTTTCTATTGTGCTATGGCACTATGAGCTGTTTAGCACACTTGATTTATCTTTTCTTAGTTAAAATTAACATGGACAAATGATCCATGTCATGTTTGATAAACATGCCAGAAATACCATTAAAATAATTTACTGCTTATGTAACCCTCACATTTTAACAAGGTCTAGAAACCTGAATGGCTTGTCCAAATATACAAGTGAGTGGTAGCATCAGGAAGATATTTTAGCTCTCTTTCACCTAAATCTCATCCCAAACTCTTACCATGACACCGTATTAGTGCTTCTTACATAGCACTCTGTAATAGCTTACATGAGAAATGCCAGAGACTCCTAGATTTTAAACTTGAATTCCTGATATTTTGCCACAGGCCTAGGCTTAATTCTAAAACCTCCTAGAAGTGAAACCAGTGAATTCATTAAATCTCTTTAAGAAGACAGTTGTGCCATGGCCAGGTTTATTGGACAAGTTATATTAGTTCCTTGTTATTGCTATAATGAATTGCCACAAAGTGGCTTAAAATACAATGTATTTATTATCTTAAAGTTCTGCAAGTCTGAAGGCCAAAATCAGCCCTGGAAGATTAAAAGCAGCAGAGCTGATTTTTCTCTATGATCTATGGAAGAAATCATTGCTTCGTGTTTTCTAATTGCCAGAGTCTGGCCACATTTCTTAGCTCAGCACCCCACATCACTCTAACATCTTCTGCTGTCATATTTTCTCTATCTTCTTCCTGTAAAGACCCTTGTGAGTAGATTGGACCCACTCATATAATTCAAGATAATCTCCCCATCTCAAGATCCCTTAGTTTAATTACAAAGTTAGTTCCTTGCAAGGTCCTGAAAATTAACATAGATACAAATTCTAGGGATTACAAATACCAACATATGCCTATGTATCATATAAGTTTATTTCAGTTTTTATCTCAGCATAACTGGATCACTGTTTAACAAATCTGAGCTGTAATTACTGATGTGGTGCCACATCCAGCACAGGTCTAGAAATTCTAGAGGTGAAGGATGTTGGAGGTGAGTAAATAAAAACAAGAGTTAGAAAACAGAAAGTGGAGGTCAGGTGGAGCCCTCTCTCCAGATGGGAAAAAAGGAGCTGCTCAATGATGGCAGCACATTTGTATACTGGGCAGAGTGATGTCACATGACCCTCTGCTTAGGGTGCTTTGTTCTCAGGACTGGCCTTGCTCCATCCGTGTGTGTGTGTGTGTGTGTGTGTGTGTGTGTGTGTGTGATAGATCCCCAGCTTCAGCACCGCCCAAAATGTGAGAAAGTGAGGGAAAGAAGTTCAAATGTGCCTCCTTGACTCAGTGAATTCCTACAGGTAGTCTAGTTTGTCGTGATCATGCAACAAAGGGCTGTCTATGAGAACTTTCACCTAACAATTTAATCTGAAAGGCTGAGTCAGCAGTTCCCATATGTGATTTTTGTTCAGCTTTGCTCCATTTTCTATGGGATTTGAGACTGCTTCTATTGTATGTAGTTTGTCCAACCTGGAAAGTTCTGAGTTTGCTATGCAAAAATGAATGTCTTCTGTAGACACTGAAATAGAAATCCTCCAAAGGCTATCAGAAAAGATTGCAGGCTTTCCTAGGTAGCCACAGCCCACATGCCTGTATTACATCCTCAACATCTACAGACATCAGGGAAGAGTAGATATACCCCAAAATCTCACCCTGCATTCCACATAGAGCATTGTTTTTAATATCTTTATATGAATTGCTATTTAAGAACTCAATATGAATTTATAAAATTTTGGCTTTCTTTCACATATCATCCTGTGTTCAGGGATACAAAAATGAATCCGGAACAGTATCCATGTTAAAGAAAGGCATCATTCAATGCAGAGGTTTTCATAATGTCATCTCTGGTCCAATCTGAGAAGTTAATAGAAACAAAACTTCTTGGACCTCAGCTAAAACCTACTGAGTGCAAAATTCAATGTATGAAGCCTGGAAACTTTTTTTTAACATATCCTCCAGATGATACTGATGCAAGTCAAAGTTTGAGAACTTCTGGTACAATATGTGAGATGGAAACATAAACATTAGAGTGCAATGCTTTAATAATGGTGTTGATTGTAAACCTAGTATTCTGGGAGGCTAAAATAGAGCTATCATAAATTCAATAACAACCTAGGCAATTTAGCAACTTTGTAAGACGGTGTCTCTAAATAAAAAGTTAAAAAGGGGTGGGAATGTAGCTCAGTGTAATGTCCTGGGTTCAATCCCCAGGAATAAAAAGTGATAAATACGTGGTGTGTTCCCTGTAATAAAATCATATGCATGAACTTACTCTTTATATCCCAGCATTCATTCAATACCTTGTAAGCGAACAGATTCTGGGAATTCTTGGAAGTATTAGGTTGGTAGTTATGAGGTTGAGTATGTATTTCTCACCAGTCTACTAAGAAGTTGTTGGTCTTTGCTGTAGGAATTGTAAGGTGGAGTTCCTAGATTTCATATAGTAGATGTGAAAGTATCGGTATTTGAATAAGAATAGAGATGGAACGGTGTTTTGTGGTCTTCTCCGGCTCCATGTGGAAACAATATTTCTCCACAAAGGATCAGAGCCATGATTTTTCTCACTTTTGTATTTACTTCAGCAAACACCTCTTTGGGGTAAATTTGACTGATATGCAGTCCATTAAACTACATCATATTGGCATCCAAACATTAATCTCTTTTAAAGAGCAGAATGTTGAAGATATAAAGGACATCAAACTACACCTGAACTAATTTGCAAAAGCAAAAATCTATAATCACCACAGGTGAACAAACCCAGGAGCTGGCATTAAAATAACTAATCAACTGCAGGAATACGTGGAGTGGTTTCCTTTCCATGTGCTGCTGTTTGGAGAAAAGATTTAAATGTTTACCAGATAGTTTCTATTCCACACTAATATTTTGATTTCGGTGTTAGTAATCTGACTTCTGAGAATACCATTTATGGATGTCTTGATAGGAAAAATTAAAAACATAGGAAAAAGAACACTGGACTCTAGACTTGGTGCCACTGGTAAAGTTTGGATAAAATTTCTCTTCTTCTTTAGTATTTTAGTTTCCCAGTCTGTCAAGTAGGAATTATAATAGCTCATTGATACAGAGTTCTACACCTTTGAGTCCCATTTCCGATTAGACATTGGATCATGTAGAGACACAATCAGGTCCTTGGTTTCTTTTCTTCTGTACCCATGTACATATTAGTGGGATTTCATCTGGTCTTATGTCTTTGAATAATATTAATATGATAATGACCTAAAATTTATGTTTTATTTGTTTCTCCTGAATTTCTGGTGCATATATACCATTACCTACATAATATCTCTTATTTCAATTTTTATCTTTATCACTTTCAAGTGGATGAAATTTACCTTCTGATGTCCTCATCCTAAACCCTAAAACTACTTCACTCTTAAACACTTTCATTTCAGTTGGTGACAACTATACCTTCTAATTGCTCAAAAACTTTTCTTTCCATTGTATCTCACATATAATCTACCTTGACTGTTTGCATTTGAAATTTCTGACATCTTGCTCCAACCCCACTGCTACAATTCTGGTCCAGCCATATTACCATCATAAATTGCAGTCAACCTGGGCTAGGTGCTACCCTGCTGTATGTATGTATGTATGTATGTATGTATGTATGTATGTATTCACAGGCTATCTCAGCTCTTGTAGTTTATTCTAGAAGATTTGCGAGGAGATCCCCAGGAAAAAAACACAGAAGTTGCAGATTCAGAAGCAATCCAGTTAGGAAGATGAGCACAACAGAATTTTAAGTAAGTACTGTATTGAGGATGCTATATTTATGAGGGTGAGTGGGCAGCACAATTTATGGTAACTGTATGTGGTACACATGGTATCACAGGAGAGATCTACATGCACAACTAGATGAAGGACTGTCTGGAGAGAGTTGGGATAGTTTATTAGAGAGGACAGTACACTCAGGAGGGCTCCAAAAGAACAGAACCAGTGGTAGCAACTTTCTGTAATGAAAAGGATGTCAACTGCAACAAGGTCTGAGATTAGTTTTCCTAGAATCTGAAGCAACGCCAAGAATGGCAACTAAATGAGCTTCTTTTCCAATGGCTATGGATTGTCTCCATCATCAGTTCAGAAAAGGAAGTTTTTGACTTATATATGATCCCAGTTGGAACAAAAATGGCAGCCAGATCACATGGGGTTTCAAAATCATAATGCAAATGTATATAAATGAAAGTTTGACTGGATGACCAAAGTTTAACTTGGTGTTTGTGCCGAAGATGTGACTATGGGATCAGAAGGTATAAGATTGGGGTAAGGAGAGGAAGGAACTGCAAGGGGAATGAAGCACTCTTCTCAGGAAGCATGAAGAGCCAAACCCCGAGAAATCCAGACCTCAGCCTTTCTTAGAATTTTCTCTTAGGGCCCTGCTGTCACATTTTAAGATCCAGCTCCTTCCAGATAATTACCTACTTAATTGCTTCTTCTTCTGAATTATTGCAGTGACCTCCTAACTTGTCTCTTTTGTTCCATTCTTGTCTTATCAAAGCCTGATAATCCTAAAACTTTTAAAATACGCTTTGCATTTGTTGAGCTTTCAACCGAAAGCTCACTGATTCTCACTAATTGCAATAACCTCTAAAGTCATCTTCAATCACTCGGCTTTTATGCTGTACGCCTTCTTTGTCTGACTGAGCAAACAAGTACAGTCTTTCCAATCTTCATCCTGTGCTGGAATATCCCTTCTGCAGAAATACACAGATTATATTTGGTTTCATATCTCTTTCAACTCTTTGTTCCAATGTTACTTTCTCAAATAGGCCTATGATGAGCTTGTTATATAAAAGTGGAATATCTCTTTATTGAAGTAGGATTTCTATTCTTGGCTTTCTCCCATGGTTTTTATTCTTTTCCATTACTTTTCCATAGAACTTACCTTTTCCCTAGGAACACTATAATTTACCTTATCTCCATTATTTAACCTTTCCTGTCCAAATTTAAACCCAAAGAGGGCACCAATATTTTGTTGTTGTTGTTTGTTTGTTTCTTTCTTTCTCCTTTTTTTGAGGGAGGGTCTTACCATGTAGTGCAGGCTGGCCATGAACTCACTCTAGAGCTAAACCTCCTCAGACTATCACTTCTCTCCTGCTGCAACCTGCTGAGTACTGGCACTCTAGGTGTGCACATGCCTGGATATGCAAAGCAGTTTTTGTCTGTGTGATGTTTAGTGATTCCTAATTTAAGAAACATGTAATTTTGAAGCAGATAGAGAAAATATTTCCAAGTCAGTAGTTCTTTGGTGTCCATAAAAAGACTCTCAAAGTAAGAAATAGCTTAAGGGAAAATGTCTGACTCACAATTTATCAATTAAAATATGATCTCAGGGTCAAGATCTGAATTTTTTGGTTAAGGTCTCAGAAAAAAAATTACATTTTCCCTTGTAAACCCCCATTCTTAGATACATGTGGGACTATTAAAATCTTAAAAGTGGTTTTACAGCACCCCAACTTAGCAGTTAGTCAGTGTAGACAGTGGTCTAAATAGGAAGAGTAACATGTGGCCTAGCTTTTCCTCGATTCTGTAAGTTATAATTTGAATCATAAGGAAAAGAAAGGTTTTAAAGAACTCATACAATGTTTGACTGATAAGGAGAAATGAGGATGGGTTACTATTCTAAAAGATCACATTGGTTAGCTTACTGCATTTTTTTGGCAGTTCTTACAGTGCAAAACGAACTGTGAAAACATGACCTCACAGGCTTTGTTCACCAGCAGAACTACAGTATTCTCTGTCCCAAGCACCAGGACAAGGATTTTCACACTGTATGTTTTCATTAAATACTTGGTGAGAGAATCAGTGTTTAAAGGGCCAGTCAGCCATCTCGCTCTGAAAGCTGTCTCACATATATATTTTAATTCCTGTCCTGCTGAGCCCTCTTGTGCTCTAACATGGCTTTAATAAAATAACTAAAAGTATAATAAAGTTGTCTGTGAAAATATCTCTTGATGGCACCACTGCTAGATCACAAAAATTTAGACTGAGAAGACTATTTTAAGCATTTTTTTTAAAATAAAGATAATTTTGTATTCCAGTTGTCCTTTTCTTATGTATCTAAGAACAGAGACACAAATTACATCAGAATACCTGGGTAAGAATCAGGGCTCTGTTGCTTATCAGATATGTGACCTTATTCAAGTAGCTTAAATATTCCAAGGCAGCATTTTTATGTGATTTGAAGATAATTATATACCCACACATACAGTTGAGAATCTGTGTAAAAATACCCACATAGTACAAGTCATACAGTAATGACTTAATGAATAATCTATTCTTCCTCTACTAGATAGTACAGTTAGGAAGCATTCCTCCATGTCTAATTTAAAACTCTTTTGTTTCTTATTCTCTAATGTGTGTGTAGTAACAAACACTATTCACCAGCTATGATGCTTCTAAAAATTTACTGTAATTCTCAAACGAATGGGGAGACCAAAGGAGCAAGCTGTTTTGTAAGAAACTTCATGTGTATACATAGTTGCTCATTCTTAACATATTGTCAGTGTTACGGCTATGATCCAAAAAGCCTA
Organism: Dolichotis patagonum; assembly: GCA_004027295.1. NCBI lineage: Eukaryota > Metazoa > Chordata > Mammalia > Rodentia > Caviidae > Dolichotis > Dolichotis patagonum. The sequence continues at coordinate 43,931 of PVJX010013871.1, forward strand.
AAATGTCCAATGCTGGCCCTTTAGAGGAAAAAGCCATGTCCTTATATTTTAATCCATTGACAAGAAATCTTTAAATTCAATATTTAAAACAAAATATATTCTTTCAAGAACTAATTTTTTTGTTTCAAAGAGGGTAAAACAACAAAACAGAACAAAGCAGATCAGAAGAAAACAATGTAAGTGAAGCTTACAGATTTCAAAGCAAGACAACAGGAAATCTACAGTGGCTACCATAATGTCTCTCGTTTTCTTGTAAATAGTTGTCTATATCTTCACACATAATGAATTAATACAAAATAGTATAAAACTGATCAGAAAAGAGTAATGAAGGCAGTACAGGCCTTCAAACCAGACAAGAAAATCAACAATGGCTATAGTAATGCCTCTTGTTTTCTTCAAAATAGCTGTGCATACCGAAGAACTAATTTTCATGAGAAGAATAAAAGGCAAAAATTTGCATAAGTCTTAGACAGTTGACATGTTAACATTTTTTCTTCCACTAAGAAGTCAATTCCTAAAATTCATAAAAATTATTCTTATCTGAGGGAAGAAGTCTGTTCTTTATAGAACAGTGGTTTGGAACTAGGGAAAACTTTGTCCCCTAGCGGATTTTGGCAATATCTGGAGACACTTTACTATTGTAATTACTGGGCATCAGGATTCTATTGGAATTTAATGGATAAAGGCTAGGGATATTATTAAACACAGGATTGCCCCTTCAACAAAGAATTATTCAGTCTCAAATGTTAGTAGAGTTGAAGTTGATGTTAAAACTTCAAATAAATGAGCTATGTACATATGCAGTTCCTTTGGAATTTGTCATGACCCCTAGTGTGACTTCCAAAGCTTTTCAACATGCTGACTGTCTACTCACAGATGATCCAAAACACTCACTAAAATACATATGCTTTCTACTTATGAGTTAATGGCAAGACTAAAATCCACGGGAATTTTTTCACAATGATACAGATATTCCAGTTGTGCCCACATTCCTTCTTCTGAGGGTACCTGTGATCACAATTAGGTTTTCAGAGATCTGCTGGCACCTGAGGCACTGGAACAAACTTCTTCAGATCGTTAGCCCCTCAATGTCACCCCCTGGCTAGCACTGAGAAAATAATGTCCAGGTGTTCCTGCCAGCCAGATCTAGTCAGCATTTCCCCAATTCAACCCATTATAGGTTGATCCTAAATATAGGCTTAAATATCCTTGTTTCTTCTTATTATCAGGCAGTAGACAGAATAAGAGATAGTAAGCGCTCTGTATGGAAATTGGCTCCAGCGTCTGGTTCCCAAAATAGAATTCAGAAACCTGAAAATGCTTTAGGGAAAATGAAATAGCTATAATGAACATTTATTATATATCATTTTCTCCCCACAGGAGAGCAAATTGACAAATGGACAATTTAGTGCATCCTCAATGATTTTGTCATTAAAACTGCTTTTATGCATAGACTATGCTAGCAAAGTTTATCTGCAAATACATCAGGTTCACAACATGCCCTAAATCTGTACAGGGCCTGTGGATACACCTAGATGCTTGTACTATAACACCGAGATTAATTCCTTTGCTGGCATCACATCCTACAGCTCTGATATCACATTTTGCTCTGAGCTTATTATCTTCTTTAATGTCACAGTTATTAATTAGATACAGTGCTTAGTGGCCCTGAATTATTTAAGTGCCAGTAGTTTATTCTATGCCTCTCCTTTAAGCACATACGAGTGACATAAAGATCTGAGGCTGATCTACAGTATTCTACAGTATCCAGAGAAACAAAACAAATAGGAGACAGACAAAAGATAGGTATAAATGTAGATGTAAATATAAATATAAATGATATAGAGATGGAGATTATAAGAAAATGGCTCACAGGATTATGGAAGCTGCAAATCCCCTTTCCCACAGTTAGAAACCATGAGAACCAGGTAAACTGATTGTGTAAATTCTGATGTGTAAAGTCAGAGTTTGAAAGCAAAAAACAATGGTATCCCAGCTCCAGACTACTGAGCAAAGGACAAATTCTCTTTTACTCAGCTCTTTGGTCTATTCAAATCTTCATCAAATTGGATGAGTGTCCTTCATAATAAGATGATCTTCTTTACTTGGTTTACTGATACAAACATAAATCTCTTCTAAAAATATTCTCACAAGTATTTCCAGAACATTTAAGCAAATATCTTGCCAGCCTATAACCCAGTCAAGTTGATATATAAAATTAATCATCATATCAACACTCACAATAAAAGCTTCAAGGTAAAA
>PVJX010013872.1:0-28741 GCA_004027295.1 Dolichotis patagonum
CCGAGTGGGTGGCAGGCAGCGGCTCCTCCAGGAACCGCTCAGGTGACAATGTGCAGGAGCTCTATGGACGCGGAGCAGACCCAGGCCAGCCCTGCACACAGTCACCAGGCGCTAGCTACAAGCACACACCGAAGCCTCTGGGAGGTGGGCAACCAGGAGGAGGGGAGCTCTGACTTGAGTCAGATTCCTCGCTGGGCATCTGTAGGGCAAACGAGCAGAAGAGCCCAGAGTGGGCCTCTGCCCAGGGTGACAAGGGAAGTCCCCAATACCCCATATCCTAAGGGTGTGCGTTGGGGTTCTTCAGGCACCCTCCACCGACATCCTCGCTGTCCTACTTCCACCCCATCTGGGCGCAGTGCGTGCCAACCCTCGCTTAGACCCCAGACCAACCTTTGCTTCCAGCTCCTAGGCGCTCTCCGGAGCCAGAGAGGCTGAGCTCCCAAGGTCTCCCCTGCAAGCGTCCCTGCCAGCCTTAGATTTCACATCATGACAGCGACACCTGGTGGCCGAGTGTGGAAAGCCTGGGAGGCGGAGACCAGGAAGGCTCTAACTCTGCCCCCGGCGCAGGCTTCCAGGAGCCCGTGCCTTGGGGCTGCCAATTCCGCAAAATTTAGCCCTGAATCACATCCTGTCCTGGGTTGCTCTCTGTTGTGTAGTCATTTAAAATCACTTCACCCAGACCGAGGTTGTGAGGCCATTAAAATCCCATCTCTTTCGGATCCTCTCCTCTGACCTACTTGTTTTTCAGATGCTGCAAGGCGGAGGGTGAGGAGTGAGGGAATTGTCCCGCCACTTAGAAATGAGGTTTGGACTGGAGCCCAGACCTCCTGCGCATTCCCAGCGCAGGGCTTTCTGCGGCACAGTGCCTGCTGCTGCGAGTCGCCCCTTGCTGGCATGGAGCACAGTGGCCACACAGCTGGTCCTCCGTAGACAGGGGCAGCCTGCTGGGTCATTTCCCTGCTTGCTCCCGAGTGAGTTTCCAATGGTTATCTGGGCCATCTCTCACCTTGGGGCTCCGTGGAACTTCTGGTCCATAAAGCGCGCTCTCCTTATAAAGCACATCGTGTGGATTCAAGGGAAGAGGAAGCGAAGACCAGACGCACAGTGTATCAGTACTACCCTCCCTGTATCCGCTCAGTTCAGGCAGCTGCATGTGGGCTTCGTAGGCCCCAGGCCGGCGCTTCTCAGTCTTTCACAAGCATCTAAATCTTCTGAGAATCTTGGTAAAATACACTGTGATTCAGTATCGTGGGTGTGGGGCGGGACCTGAGATTTCACGTTTCTGACCAACCGCTGAATGCTGCCCCTCCTGGAACTGCACCTCCCCCCGCCGCCGGGGGCTGAACTCAGGGACTTTGCACAGAGCTGCATTCTCAGCTCCCCCGCCCCCTCTCTGGGGTTTTCCTGTGTAGTTCTGGCTGGCCTTGAACTTGCTTTGATTCTCCTGCCTCAGCCTCTCAAGAGTGCTGGAATGACAAGCATGCACAGTGGCACCCCAGCTGAACTTCACTCTGAGGAACAGGGCTGCAGATAACCACCCCCACTGACCCCAATTCTGAGAGGGCCTCTCCTTCCATCCCAGCCAACTTTGGAAGTCCCTCTGACCTTGGCTGCAGAAGAAAAAAAAGTGCTCAAGCACCTGGGAGGACTGGGACCCCCAGGGAATCATTCCGGGTCCTGTGCCTCACGCTCCACCGCTCCCAGAGATTCTGTCCTCAGGCCATCTTCAAAAGGCAGGGCTGAACTTGACCAAAACATTTCAGAGAAAGGGGAGACAGACTCACTGTCCATGTGTCCTACAGTTTTCTCGAGCACCAACAGCCTTGGTCAGTGGCCAGTTTATGGCTGAGTGCTCGTGACCTCCGCCCGTAGAAGCCACGGGGTTCTCTTTTTAATTATAAAAATTTTAACATTTATACAGTTTAATTAAAAGCTATATTTATGGATTATGTATATTTTTATTGGGTGATTCTTGTTCAATCACTAAACATACCACCAAAATTTCATTAATGCTAAATTTAAAAAGAAAGAAATGGGAGATTATGAGGCCTCTACTAAAGGACCAAAACTGTGAAGAGCACCTTCTTGTCCCTGAAAAGAGGCATTGTACATTGTTTTACAGATAAGGAGACAGAAGCCATAGAGTTTGGATACCCAGGACAACGCAGCAGGGGCAGGAGACCAGATACCTACATTTGGTCAAAAAGTTTGTTGTGTGTGGTGTCCTGTGCCTGTAATCTCAGCACTGTGGGAGGCAGGTGGATCACAAGTTTGAGCCACTCTGGGTATTTAGTGACCCAGTGAGCCCTTGTCCCAAAATACAATAATAATAATAAAGGGCTGGGGATGAAGCTTAGTGTGAAGGCTCCAGTTTCAATCCCCAGTACTGAAAAACAAAGTTTATTTCCACTACAATGATAATAAATGCTACCGTCTGCCTTGTGTTTATCAGACAATTCTCTAAGCACATGTATTAATTTGTATAATCTTGACCTCAAGCCTATGTGGTAGATACTACAATCACCATGTCCTACAGATGAACAAACTGAGGCAGGAAGGCCAGGTGACTGGCCCAATGCCACACAGTGAGGAAGTGGCAAAGCCGAGGTTCAGTCCCAGCAGCCCAGCTCCAGAGAACCACTCTCACACAGCCTACACTAGGGCCTGACAGCTTCCACCCATTTCTTCTCATAGTTGGATAGAAATGACCTCCCTCCTATTTTTATTATCCTTTTCTTGTCCAGTGTGTGCTGTGGGGACCTGGAAAAGCCTAGTCTACCGCACGGGTTTCCCTGAGGTCTCTGCGCTCTCTTGTGTGTCTGAGGCAGGCTGGGGGGGGGGCCTTCGTGGAGAAACTGCCTCCTCATTGGCTGGAATTTGGAGGTGTCAGAGTTTCGGAGGTCCTCATTGGCTGGGGTCGGCCACTGAGCAGGGCTGGCCGTGTGGAAGCCCCCTGACAGCCCCCTACATTGAGTGTCCATACAGGGACTGCCCCTTGCCACCGGCTGGGATGGCCCTGTCGCTGTATTGTTTTGTGCCTCCTTACTCCCTGCCCCGGCTGCTTGTGCCGCTGTGGGTGAGTTATTTAAACCTTAGTTTTCTCACCTGCGAAGCAGTAGTAATGACAGTCGACTTCAAAGCATTGCTTGTACAAAAAATACATTTAAAACAGCCTACCATAGGCCAGTTAAAAGTAGCTATTTATTAATATCTTTTTATATATTCATGAAAGAATGAGTTGAATGAATATGAAGGAAGGTTGAAAAGGCTAGTCTCATTGCCCTAAAGCCCATAGACAACTTCCTTTAAAGTGTACATTTATAAATTTTGTATTTTGAGTGAGAATGGTCTAAAAAGAGATGTTCATCAAAGGTTGTATGGGAAGCCTCAAAGGACAAACTTCCTGGACTTCGTAGCTTTGCTGGGGACTAGGGAGATCTTGACAGGTGATGGTAGGACCAGCCTTCCAGGTTTTCCTTCGTCTCAATCTCAACCCAGCTCAGAATTTAAACCCCAGAAATGGAGAATTCTGTGACTAGATATTTTTATGTTCAGGAGGTGGGGCATGGAGTGCATAATGGGGAACACAACTTACGTGTTGCTACTTTGGGCGCAGAAAGTAAGTCACCAAAGAATTTAAAGTACTGTGGTGCAAGGAGGGAAGACTCCTTTTTTTTTTTTAAGGTGAAGAAATAAAGTCTGAAAGCAGGAAATAGTTTCTCTTGTATGTGAGAGGATAATAGTCTTTAAAATAATAGAGCTTTTAAAAATTGGTCTTTCTTTTTAAAGTTTGTGTTGTCTAATGGGTGGGATATTTGTATTGAAAACCAATTATTCTCTGATACATCTGGTTTACTGATGGTGGTATCCCTACTTTTTCTTTTTTTAATGGATTGTATTTGACTTGTAAAAGGAAAATAAAATATGATTAACATTGTCCATATGCTGGCTGTAACGAGCACATGACTCATAAGTTTAAAAACTCCTCTGCCTGAGTTTTCAGTGTGATTACAGTGGGTCATAAAAGTGGATGAGAGAAACTAGTTTCCCAAGTTAGGGTGTCTATTTACCATCTACTGGAATCTATGACACTTAGGAGTAAGACAGTAATCAGAAATGACTACTGTTGACTCATGAATCCACGCAATCTGCACTAATTACAGTGCCTCAGTTTCCCTATTTTATAAAATGAAGTTGTCACCTGCCTGCTTCTGTGTAGTGTTTGGAAAGTCCAGGGAGATAATGGTCTTTGAGCGCTTTGAAAATACAGAATACATCATAAATCCTAAATAATAATAATAACAATAATAATAGGGAGCCTTTAATAACAGGGGTCCTTTAATAATACTCATCAAGTATAATAACATTACTAACCAGTAGGAACAAGACAGAGGGCGTCTCTGCCTTCCTAATCATGAATTCGTCTCCTGGGAAATGGCTGGGGGACCGAGCCGCATGGGTGCTGCTCGCGGTGGCCCAGGACGCAGAGCCCCGCCACCCGGGGACCCTGCAGCTGAGCCTTGGCTGGGCCGGGAGAGGACGGAGCAGGAACACCCCGGGGTACCCAGGGAGACGATTTAACCTCCCAGCCGCGGGCTGGCCGGCCAAGGACGCAGGAAAGCGGCTCTGGCGCCGGGCCAGTGTGGCCACCCACTCCAGCCGCGAGGTGGCGACAGCCCGGCTGCGAACACGGCCCGGGTGGCCCCGCGCTCTGCACCGCGCACGCAAAGCCCACCCTCCCGGCCCGGGGCCGCCGCTCCGGGGCGGGGCGCGTGGGGCTCTGTGCCGCAGCCCCCGAGTCCCGGCCGGAGCCCCCGCGGCCCAGGGGCCCGCAGACGTTTCCCGGCGGCCACGGCCTGGTGTCGGCGGCGGGGCCGGGCCGTGGGGGCCGATCGGGGCCGCGCCTTGTGCGCTTTTGTTTCCGCTGGGCTCAGGAAGCACCACGCCCTGGAGCACGCTGAGTTTGGAACCGCGGGTTCCCATCTGCGACATTCCCAGCTCGGTTAGCGCTTGTGCCGGGCTGCCGAGCTGGGCGCTGGCCAGACTGGCCTCCATTGCCGTTTAGTGTCCAGCCCTTGGCCTGAACCCAGCAGCCCAGGCCAGTCCCTCCCTCTCTAGGCCCGGCCTTGCCCAGCCTCGGAGCATGGGAGGGAAGCCCAGAATCACACGTCTCAACTGACTGATCTAGAGCCTGAGGGAGGACTAAGGGCAGCAAAGAGAAGTCTGTAATTCCAGCTACTCAGGAGGCTGAGGCAGGAGAATCACAAATTTGATGCCAGTCTGAGTAGTTTCGCAAGACCACGGGACCCCATCTCGGAATAAAAATTAAAAAGGCTAAGATTTAGCTCAGCGGTAAGGTGCTTGCTTAGCAAAGCAAAAGCCCTGAGCGCTGAGAGGAAAAAAAAAAAAAAAAAAGCAGAGAGCATGGACTGAACCTGCGCCAGGTCAGATTGCCTTATTTAAGCCTTACACATCATTATCTCCATTTTACAGATGAGGAAACTAAGGCTTAGAGATACTGAGTCATGTGCCCAAGGCCGCTCAACTCTTACATAGTAGGGCTGGGATTCGAATCCAGGTCCGCTCCCAGCTTCACTTCCTCCTCAGGTGGCCCCTGCAGCCCCTCTGTGAGACAGCTGGGTGCAGAATACAGAAATCCCTGGGACCTGGGGTGAGCCTAGCACTGAGATGGAGTTAAATGTGCACCGGCTGGAGAGCCGGACCAGTACAGCCTGGCTTCTTCCCTTCCTTCAGCCAGTGTTTACTGAGTGCGTGTCACATACCCGGGACTTTTCTAGACACTGAGACCTCTCGAGAAACAAGACAGAACGCTCTTACTATCGCGTGAGAGGGCAGTGGGTTAGTGAGGGTTAGGAAGCTGCTGGTTCTCACCCTTGCCCATTAGGGGCGATGTGGAAAACCCCAGCTGAGGAAGACTCGGGACAAGCGGAAGAGAACACACTGCTTTCCGCTGGCTGCCTGTCCTTGTCGTCTTCCTCCCTGCAAGGCGGTGGGTCCCCGCCTCCAGCTTCTTCAGCGCCCTCAGAAGCGACAGCAGGGCACAGCTATGCCTCCTCCACAGCCTGAGCCTAGGGGGCCCCTCCCTCAGCTCTAGGTTTTCACAATCCAGCACCTTCCCAGCACTGCAGTGGTAGCTGCTTTCTATGTTCCATTTTTTTCCAGTCATGCAATACTTACAACCAAAGGTGTGCTGGTAAATAATAACCAGTTCTCAAGAAAAACAAAAATAAAAACCAGGCAAAAACCCAACACAGGTACTGTTTTCATATCAGTCATTCAGGAGGGGCAATTTCAAACAACCCACAGGGTATCTCTGAACTTCACAAGCTGGTGTGAGCAGATTCAGGACAAAAATGCCTGCAAACGAGCACCCCCAGGGTGGGGATGGGGAACCTTTTAGAGACCAACATCCGAACTGCAACCCAAAACCCACTGACTTATTGCAAAGTACTAACATTGGAATTAAACCTGAGTATCCTGTTATCTGCTGCTGGGGTGATGTTGGGGAGACTTGGCTTGCTGTGTGCCCGCTGTGGCATGTGTGCCAGGGGTTTGCCACTACTGCCTAGAATTCAGGGCCTGGATGAAGAACCTCGCAGTTGAAATACCTACTTGTGTTTCTGTTTTCACTCTGGGCACTGTCTGATAACATGTAAGCCTCTGAACATCTGGTTTTGCATATAAAAAGAAATTTCTACCGCGCCTTATGACCAACAGAATTGTTGGAATAATGTGAGATACTCTAAAAAGTGACTTCCAAAAATCCGGGGCTCTAACAGTGCCTGGAAATGCCTGCTGGAAGGATAAAGGCTGAGATGATGATGGTAGGCGAAACATTTTACTGGTGGCTCCCAGGAGCTTTTATAACCCATTGTGCCCTAGAGCAGAGGTGCAGCTGATGACTGAGCATCAAGGAAGTCACGCCAGTGACTGCGTCGTGATGTCACACAGTGCATGCAGATACTTTGTTCTTCAAGAATTCCAGGACTGAATATTGCAAAAACCAAGAAAACAGCCAAACCCAAGGAGCAAACTGTTGATCTTATTCAGCTAACACTGCACTTGTGCAGCAAGGTGGACTTGTTTCACTGTTCAGTTGTACAAAGAAGAAAAACTTTATTTTTTCATACTGTGATTGACTTCATTTCTCTCTCAAGCTTCCCACCTAGCAGTGAGGAAAGGAAACAAACTTTAGATCACCATGATTTCTGTTTCTGCCATTTAAATAGCTTCTGTCTAGATGACTCAGAGGCGGAATAAATGCTTAGTCCTCCCATTTCCTCTCCTTGCTTCTTGCCAAGATGATCTTTGGGATACATAGGGTACATAGAAATGAATGTGACCTCAGAGCACGGGGAAAAGAGGACTGTTATCCATACGTCCTCTGCTTTCTTGCTTGTCACCAGCCTCGCAGTCCTCATGTAGTCTTTGGTTGCTTCCTGGTGTCTGCACTTGGAATCTGAGGTCTCAGACATGTGCCTCTGATTTAAAGCCCTTACACACACACATCCCCATTCACACCCACACCTATATCCACACCCATACCCACACCAACACCCACACCCACACCCACACCCACATTCACATCCACAGATTTTGGCTACTTGGCCCTTTGTGTTACCAGATTAGTGGAGCTGGGAACCTGGAGATGCTCTATGCCACACACAAGCTTAAGGGAGCTGGGGACACTGATTCAGCAAAGCGAAAGGCTGGATTCTTCCTAGAGGCTTGCAGATTCCCAGATTATGCCTGAATGGACTCACCAAATCCAATTATTTTGGGTTCCCCATACCTAACTGGAGGTCCCTACAGCCTTTTCTGCTTGAGGGTGGGGACTTGGCATATGACCAGGCTGTCTCCTTCTGGTCTACCTATGTCTTCTCTCCCAAGATGCTGCCTCTTCAGGTAAACAGTCCTCACCGTCACCTTCTTCTGGGCACAGCAAACCTGGAGCTGAAGGGCTGAAGGAAAATCCTCTCTGCACCTCAGTATGTGTGGGTATGGAGCCTCAGGAAATCTAGTAACTGCAGATTACAGAGAAAGAAAAGTCACTGACTCAGTGCTCTCAAAATTGTGTGTGTGTGTGTGTGTGTGTGTGTGTGTAGTGCAAGGAGGGGAGAGGGCTTGATCAGGAGAGATAGAACACAAGATGTGCTTTTATAATTAAAACAGAGTTTGTTTCTCTACTTACTAAAGCTTTGCATGCATATCGTAAAGTAAATGAACAAAACAACCTACAGTATATTTCCAAATATCCAACAAGGGACCAGGACTCAAGAAGCCATGTTGGGTCTGGGAAGAACACAAGAAGCCAATTTACCTTTCTCATAAACTGCACAAACCATGCGGGGCCCAGGAAGAGAGAAGCCAGTTCACCCTTCCTGTGAGCTAACTGGTGTGCAGGCTGAGAATGAAGACTTCTACCCAGCCTCTACCTCCCCACCCCTGTGTAAGCAAGCAGCCCAGGTTAGGAGGACAGACTGAGTTGATAGCTACTGAGGTACAAAAACAACTAAATGCTTGTATTGTTTGATGGACTTTGCAGGTCTAAGGCCAGAGTGTGAGCATCTATTAAGAGGATAACAGTGTGCAAAATAGAAAATATGGGGATTTCCTTCTGTCTCGTTTTTGTTTTATTCTGTTCTGTTTCATTTGATTTTATTATATCTGATGGTATGGACAATGATTGTAAAGATAACAAGATAGATCTTGGGACTGGCGCTCTCCAGGGCGCTGGGGACAGCTAGGCCCACCCTTCGCCTGCAAAGAACATTTGGGAGACTGGTTGTGGAGGGCCTGAGCTGCCCGAGACCACATCTGCTGGACCTGCCCTTCTACCAGGAATACTGGACTACAGTGGACTACCATGCTGGCTCAATGAGAGGCTCAGAAACCCTCACCCAAACAGAAGACCCCATCAAGCTTCGTGAGTGTGGTGAGTTTGCCCCATAAAATAGAGGTCTGCAGTGAGTAAATAGGAGCCGAAGTGAAACTCCCTCCAAGTGTAAGACCTTGGCTAACCTGGCAAGAGAGTAGGTATTCCTCTCTCCCCACACAAAGAACATCAGATAGGTTGAGGAGTGTGCCAATATCTCTCTGCCCCAATTTAGAGGAAATTAAAAACACTTATGAGACCCCCAGTGACACAGTAAGGTCTCAGCTGACACAAACACTATAGCCAGGGAGACCAGGTGACCTGCCACAACCTGAAGATACAACAACAGGAGGAACTAAGAGTTGCTCTATATCAATACCTCTGGGTGAGTTAGTCTAGAAAGAATATAGGACTCACCCAACAGGTATGGTAGGAGGAATTCAGGAGACTGGATCTCCTCTTCATTGTGGTACCCAGCAGTTTGACAAACATCAACCATACAGTAGAACCCTGAAACACACACTACAGAAAGTTGTGACTGTTGGAATAGAAAGACCAGAAATTTACCCAAAAGGTTCAAATGACTAAACAAAAAGGCAAAATGCAATCCCGAACATCTAGTCTATCAGGGTCAAGTGCAGGTGATAATGAAATAGAGGACCCTAAAATTCATACACCAGAAATCTCTGAAAAAATAGAAAATGAAGTAAAGAAACAAATCTATGAGGCTATGGAGGAACTCAAATAGAAATAATGTCTTATGTAAAGACAAAAGTAACAACATTAGTAAATGAGCTGCTCAACATAGCTAGAGAAGAAATAGATAAGAAACTACAGGAGCATGGGATATTGATGGAAACTTTGAATGAACAATGCAGAAAACAAGCATAATCTAGAAACAAAGTGAAAGAGATATGCAAGAAGCAAAAAATTGTATTGAAATCCTGCAAAGCTGTTTAAAGGAAGCTAAGGATAGAATCCTGGACCTTGAGGACAGGATTGCAGATAGTGATCTTGAAAAGATAGAACTTATAAAAACAAAAAAGCAACATGAAATGACAATCCAACAACTACAAGATGATGCCAGGAGAAACAATGTTAGAGTAATAGGCATTAGTGAGGAGGCAGGAGAAAATGCAAAGGATATAGCTAAGCTATTCACAGAAATAATGGCAGAAAATTTCCCAAACATGGGGGAAAAATCTGATATACAAATAAGTGAGGCATATAGAATGCCACACAATCACAATCAACATAAGCCTACACCCAGACATATAATAATTAAGATCTCAGACATACAGCATAAAAACAGAACACTAAAAGCTGTTAGAGAAAAGACACAACTCACCTATCAAGGAAAGCCTATTAGAATCACAGCAGACTTCTCAGCACAAACCTTCAGGTTAAGAAGAGCTTGGAGTGAAGTATTTCAAGCCCTAAAAGAAAACAATTTTCAACCCAGACTGACGTACCCAGCAAAACTGTCTTTCAAATTTAATGGAGAAACAAGATACTTCCATGACAAAGAACAACTAAAGAAATTCATACCCACCAAACCAACCTTAGAAAGAGTGCTGAAGGACATCCTAGGTAGAGATAAAAATGACCACAATCTCCAGAACAACAACAGAAAGAAATCACCAGGCTGGACAAGAAAGTAAACAAGGGAGAAAAACAGGAAACTAACAACAGTAACACAACATGGCAAAGTCAAGCCAGTACATAACAGTGATATCCATAAATGTAAATGGGCTCAATTCACATATCAGAAGAAACAGGTTGACAGAATGGATCAAGAAACAGGATCCCACAATATGCTGTATACAAGAAATACATCTGACTCAAAAAGAAACTCACAGATTAAAAGTCAAAGGATTGAAAACAGTATTCCATGCAATGGGAACCCAGAAAAAAGCAGGGGTAACTATTCTATTTGCAGACAATGTGAACTTCAAACCCAAAATGATTAAAAGAGACAAAGAAGGTCACTACATACTCCTAAGTGGAAAAATTCAAGAGAAAGAACTAACAATTATAAATATATATGCACCAAACACAGGAGCACCCAACTATATAAGACAGATACTAAAGGACATGAAAACCAAATACACAAGAACACAATTATTACAGGTGACTTAACAGCCCACTCTGACAAAGAGATAGATCAACTAGACAGAAAATCAGCAAAGAAATAATAGAACTGAATCATACCTGTGAGCAATTGGACTTAGTAGATGTTTACAGAGTGTTCACCCAACCACATCAGAATACGTGTTCTTCTCAGCTGCTCATGGGACATTCTCCAAAATAGACCATGTATTATCCCATAAAACATTCTTAAGTAAATGCAAAGGTATTAAAATTATCCCATGCATACTATCTGACCATAGCACACTGAAATTGGAAATCAATGTCAAAAGAAATTGCAAAACTGGCATGAATACATGGAAGTTAAATAACAACCTTTTGAACAAGCAGTGGGCTACAGATGAAATTAAAGAAGAAATAAAGCAATACCTACAATTCAATGAAAATTCACAAACAACATATTGTAATCTATGGGATGCAATGAAAGCAGTCTTAAGAGGGAAATATATAGCAATAAATTGTCATATCATGAAAACAGAATGAGCACAAATAAACAATCTAATGCTTCATCTCAAGCTTCTAGAAAAAGAAGAGCAAGTTAAATCTAAAGCTCATAGAAGAGAGGAAACTGTAAAGATTAGAGCAGAAATCAATGCAATTGAAACTAAAAAAACAATACAAAGAATTAATGGATCAAAAAGCTGGTTTTTTGAGAGAATAAACAAAATTGACAAACCTCTAGCTAACCTTATCAAGAAAAAGAAAGAAAAAACCCAAATTCACGCAATAAGGACCGAAAAGGGGGAAATTACTATAGACCCCAGGGAAATTCAAAAGATCATGAACACCTACTTTGAAAATCTCTACTCGCATAGAGTGGAAAACACAGAGGAAATCGACAGATTTCTAGCAACATATGAACTACCAAAGCTCAATCAAGAAGATATAGAAATTTTGAATAACCCAATATCAGCTATTGAAATTGAAAAGGTAACACAAAACTTACCAACAAAAAAAAGCCCAGGTCCTGATGGATTCACAGCTGAATTCTATAAGAAATTTAGAGAAGAATTGATGCCAATACTCCTTAAACTCTTCAATGAAATTGAAAAGAAAGCAATCCTCCCTAATTCATTTCTGGAGGCAAGTATTACTCTGATACCAAAACCAGAGAAAGACCCAACCAAAAAGGAGAACTATAGGCCAATCTCACTAATGAACATAGATGCAAAGATCCTCAATAAAATACTAGCAAATAGAATGCAGCAAATCATCAAGAAGATTATACATCATGACCAAGTAGGGTTCATTCCAGGAATGCAGGGATGGTTTAACATACGCAAATCAATAAATGTAATACACCACATCAACAGAGCCAAAAACAAAAACCACGTGGTCACCTCAATAGATGCAGAAAAAGCTTTCCATAAGGTCCAACACATATTCATGAGAAAAACCCTTCAGAAACTCAGAATACATGGTGTCTACCTCAACCTTATAAAGGCCATCTATGACAAACCAACAGCTAATATTATACTAAGTGGACAAAAACTGAAAGCTTTCACTTTAAAATCAGGAACAAGACAAGGATGTCCACTATCACCACTACTATTCAATATATTTCTGGAAACACTAGCCAAGGCAATCAGACAAGAGAAAGAAATAAAAGGAATAAAGATAGAAAAGGAAGAAGTTAAGTTATCACTATTTGCAGATGACATGATACTCTATATAGAAGACCCCCAAAACTCCATTAAAAGACTACTAGAGGTAATAAACAAATTCAGCAGTGTAGCTGCCTACAAAGTCAACACGCAAAAATCAATAGAATTCCCCTACACAAACAAGAAACTCACTGAGAGAAATTATGGAAATATCACCCTTCACAATAACATCTAAAAAATGAAATACTTAGGAATCAACTTAACTAAAAACATAAAAGACCTATATACTGAAAATTATACTACACTAAAAAAGGAGATTGAAGAGGGTATTAGAAAATGGAAAGATGTTCCATGCTCTTGGCTAGGAAGAACCAACATTGTGAAAATGGCCCTACTCCCAAAACAGATTTAATGCAATCCCAATCAAAATACCATTGACATACCTCACAGATCTAGAGAAAACACTCCTAAAATTCATCTGGAAACAGAAGAAACCTAGAATAGCAAAGGCAATTCTGGGCAATAAAGGCAAGGCAGGAGGCATCTCAATTCCTGACTTGAAACTGTACTACAAAGCCACAGTGATAAAATCAGCATGGTACTGGCAAAGAAATAGACCTGAGGATCAATGGAACAGATTAAAAGATGCAAGTATAGATACAAAGACTCTCAGCCACCTGATATTTGACAAAGGGGCTAAACATGTTCACTGGAGGAAGGATAGCCTCTTTAGTAAATGGTGTTGGAAAAATTGGCTCTCCACATGCAGAAGACTGAAACTAGATCCGTGCCTATCACCATGCACAAAACTAAAGTCTAAGTGGATCAAAGACCTAAATATTAAAACAGAAACACTAAATGTACTAGAAGATAAGGTAGGTAGAAATCTTGGAGACATAGGGGTAGGCAGAGAATTCATGAACAAAACACAAGCTGCATGGGAAACGCTTCAGAGAATCACAACTGGGATCTCATATTATTGAAAAGTTTCTTCACTTCAAAAGAAATCACCATCAGAGTGAAAAGAAAACCCACAGAAGGGGAAATAATTCTATCCAGCAACCCTTCAGATAAAGGACTTATATCAAGAGCATATAAAGAATTGAAAAACATCAAGCCACCCAAATTCAAAGACCCTCTCCAAAAATGGGCATCTGAGATGAACACACAGTTCTCATATGAAGATATTCAAATGGCAAATAAATACATGAAGAAATGTTCACCATCACTGTTCATTTGAGAAATTCAAATTAAAACAACATTGAGATATCATCTCACACCGGAAAGAACAGCTGCCATCAAGAAATCAGCTGATAACAAATGTTGGCGAGGCTGCAGGGAAAAAGGAACACTGCTTCACTGTTGGTGGGAGTGCAGACGGGTGCAACCACTATGGAAATCAACATGGAGAATTCTCAGAAGACTAGGATTGGAAGCTCCATTCAACCCAGCTCTTCCCCTCCTGGGTATTTTCCCAGAACTAAAAAGTTCATATTACAATGATATATGTACACCTATGTTTATAGCAGCACAATTTGTAATAGATAAATCTTGGAAACAACCAAGATGCCCATCAACTGCAGAGTGGATAAAAAAGATGTGGTACTTTTATGCAATGGAATATTACTCAGCTATGAAGAAGGATGACCTTGAGGCCTTCATAGAGAAATGGAGACAACTTGAGACTATCCTCATTAGCGAAATAAATAAGAATCATATTTATAAATATCACATTGTGTCTCTAGTGTAAAAAGTAATAAGAACTGTAGGAGTAATAAACCCCAAAATGCATAATTTCTACTGTGAAAATGAGAGGAAAAGAAAGTGCTCTAAAGGATATAACTGCATGTATGTTTAAGTGTGGAAGATAGATGACCATACTACTGTTTTTGTTAGATTGTTGAGCAGAACCGTTAACAGTCTCACTGTTTGAATGTCTACTTTGTGTGCTTTAATTTTGTAACCTAAACAACTATTTCCATTGATGACAGTATGTAACTTATCAAGTGGCGATTTCTTAGTGTTTTTGTTTTTGTTTTTGTTGTTGCTGTTCTTTTATTTTTTCCCTTGGGAATTCTGTATTGTTGCTGCCCTTTTTCTCTTTTGTTTGTTTGGGTTTTTTTTTCTTTTTTTTTCTCTTTAAATAAAAAAAAGAATCATATTTATAAATATCACATTGTGTCTCTAGTGTAAAAAGAAATAAGAACTGTAGGAGTAATAAAACCCAAAATGCATAATTGCTACTGTAAAAAAGAGAGGAAAAGAAAGTGCTCTAAAGGATATAACTGCTTGTATGTTTAAGTGTGGAAGATAGATGACCATATTACTGTTTTTGTTAGATTGTTGAGCAGAACTGTTAACAGTCTCACTGTTTGAATGTCTACTTTGTATGCTTTAATTTTGTAACTTGAACAACTATTTCCAAGATGACAGCATGTAATATCAACTAGTGATTTCTTAGTGGGTTTTTTTTGTTCTTTTCTTTTTTTCCTTTGGAATTCTATATTGTTGCTACCCTTTTTTCTGTTTTGTTTGGTTGTTTTTTTTCTCTTTCTAAATAAAATTTTTTAAAAAGATAACAAAATATCCTATGGTAGCTATTGTTGATTTCCTATTATCCTGTTTTGAAGTTCTGTACCACTTTTGCTGTTTTGTTTTGATTGCGTTATTCTGTTTTATTTTTCTAGGTTTTATTCTCTTTAAAATAAAAAAAAAATTTAAAGGTCCAGGACTGCTCGGTTCTCTTAGTTCGGCCAATAACATTCAGTTATAAAGAAATCCTTCCTTTAGGGTGTGCGAGGGTCTTCTCAATGGCTCACTAGGCATTGCCCCTTCTGAGCCCTGGGGCATCTTTTCTTTTTGGAGTCAGGGCCCAGCAAGGACATTCCCTTGAGTTTGAAAAGCATGGGCCAGAGAAGAAGAATGAGTCCTGGGAGCAAGCAGAAAGGTGTTTGAAGGGTGAGGGGCCAAGAAAGAAAAGCACAGTTGACCCTGTGTGTGTCTGGAAACATCTGGATTGATTTCCAGCTGTGCTCCTGAGATACCTTCCTTCCCTGTGCACAGGAACTCAGCTTTGACTGGCGTGCCTGCAGTGTTTGATTACACTCACTAAAGTGGGTGGGGATAGAGGTACTGTGAAGTCCACTGTCTGCTACAGTGTATGCTGGGAGTGGAATGGTGGTGGCCTGACCTAACACAAGTACATTATTCCTCTTCCGTTCTCCCACTGGATCCTCCAGACAGCCCGGCATAGTGGAAAACTCTGGTCAGCAAGCGAGGGAATGGACGCCAATAGTGGATGAAATGGCACCCAGATCTCATGGAAAGTGAAAAGTAGAACTGGGACCTCCTCCATCCAGGCCTCCTGATCCTCGGCCCAGGGTTCTTTTCTCCGTATCAGGCCCGCTCTGTAGTGCACAGGAGGAGAAACCTACCAACTTTCCCTCAGTCTCTTTCCTAACCTTAAGAGCTACAGCTTAACATTATGGTAATCACTGTTGATTTCCTATTGTCTTGTTTTGAAATCCTGTTTTGACTGCATTGTTTTGTTCTGATCTGCTTTGTTTTGTTCTGTTTAGTTTTGTTTTATTCTCTGTTTAAAAAAATAAAGCTAAGGTTTGCCGCTCTGCAGGAAAGTCAGACAATTAGAGTGGAAATTGATTGAGTGACTTGTACTCAATCTAGAGCATCACAGAATATTAAAGAGAGGAGGCAGGTAGATAAGAAAAGAGTTTAATAATTGGGGAGGGCACGGAGGGAGTCACCACAAGGAAGGTTGTAGCAGCTCTGCTTGCAGACAAAGGGCAGGTTCTGCCTGATACAGGTTCTGATGGGGGAAGGGCTCTGGTGGCTGGTGTGAGCTGATTTATTTTATAAAAGAGCAGGGGATTGGGTAAACTTTTACATTCCTGAGCTTTGGTGCTTTTGGGAGGGAGAAGCCATAGGGGCTCCTGGGAAGGAGGTGGCCATTATCATGGCACAGCTTTGAACCATTGCCATGACAATTGTGCTGTCTCTCAGACGGGGATCTAACAGAAATCACAGCAAACAAATGTCCAGGTGCTCCTGGCAAATAAAACAATATTCCCAGAGCATCCATAAAAGCCATGCTATGTTTGAGAAACTTTAATCAGTTCACAGTGGCCAGAGCTGAGGAACATATGAAGAAGAGATAGAGATAAAGATAGAGAGAGACAGGTAGAGACAGAAAGACACAGATAGAGACAGAAAGACAGAGACAGAGACAGTCACAGATAGAGAGATTTGGGAAAATAGGAGCAAGAAAAAAGAAAGTTTCTTTCTGGGGGGAATTATACCTGAGTGAAAAGATAGGGCAAGCATACAAGAAAACAAATACAGAATAATACAAAACAGTTGTCCAAGTGTCAATGTTACTGGCAGTTGGTACAGTGGAATTCCCATTGAACTATTGGTGGGAATGTAAGGTGAATAATAGTCACTTTTCCATAAATGGGACACAATTTCTGGTTTATTTGACTCATAGCTTACAGCGGACTCAGGCCAACGTTATCTGGCTCCAAGATGGAACTGGTCTTGTGGAAGGACAGCTGCTCACCAGTGGCAGTGAGGAAGCAGAGAGAAAGGAGGAGCAGGGACAAGATTACAACCTTCCAGGTCGGCCCTCAGTGACCATCTCCAACCGGCCCCATCTCCTAACAGCTCATCTAGCTCCTGAGCTCCGCAGAGGACGGATCCACTCCTGTGAATAGCACCATCACGGTCCAGTCACCTTTCAAACACATGACACCATGGGGGGGCATTTTAAATCTAAACCATAAAAAGTGCCTGTGGGAAACACTATGTGGGCTCTCAAAATCTAAAAATGGAATTGCCATATAACCCAGTAATTCCTTTTTTTAAAAATCTTTTTAAAAAATTTTATTTTGAAAAGAGCAAAACCAAATGAGAAAGAACACAAAATTGGGTCATTCGAAACAAAAGGACATAGCACATGATTAAAACCATAATACAAGGTGATCTACAATGGTTACTATGATGTCTCTTGTTATCTTCAATAGAATTGTCTATATCATCAGGCATTGTGAAACTGAACATAGCAGTACAGAACAGAACAATATCAGTAAAAACAAAACATTGGAGACATTATAGGGCTTCAAAAGCAGGTAATAGTCAAACTAGAATGGGTATCTTAGTGAATCTTATCATCTTCAGAATAGTTGCCTATACACTCAGACTTGATACTATCAAACATAACAGATTCAAATAAGATCAGCCAAGACAAGACAGCAATCTAACAAACCAGATTCAAATAAAATTAGTCATAATAAGACAGTGTAAGTAATACAGGGCTTCAGATTTAGTTAATAGGAAATTAAGGATGGTTACTGTAGTATATCCTGCTATTTTTGGAATAGCTGTCTGTGCCCTCAAGTCTAGTACAAATAGACAGACTGAAACAGAATATAACCAAACTAAACAGAGCAATGAGAATAATGTGGATTTTAAATCGTGATACACTATTAGCAATGTCCTCTGCCTTCCTTTTTTAGACAGTTTCTCCCCTTTCACTTTTACAGGGTGCATTGTACATTTTGGATCCCACTAACTCCTTTAGTTTATAGATTAGGGAGGCAACCTGCTATCTACCTAACTGGTTCTGAACCTTTTTGCCCCTGAGCTTGATCTTAAGTTGTATTCCTTTACTTATAAAAGCCTTAAGGTTTTTCTTTCTTAGAGCTGAGAGAAAGAAAGCTTCTGTCTGAGAGAGAGACAGAAGGGGTCCTGAGTAGATTGCCTAAGATATCTTTTCTTTCACGATCACACATTGCAAACCTGTCTTCAAGTTTTGATAGTCTGTCTTTTGTTTCTTTCAAGCATTTTTTGCCAGTTTTCAATGGAGTTTTTAATTTCCTGGTAGTCTTTTTGAATCTGTTTTATGTATTCTAGATTTTTAAAATATTTTTTATTGAAGGTTTCCCTCTTTTTTCTGTGCTCCTCTATTCTTCCATCTGTGTCTTCCTGAGAGGTGTTTAGCATTTCTTTTATTAATCTTCTCATATCTTGCTTTACTTGTATTAGTGTATCTATTTTGAATTCTTCTATAATGTTACAAAGATATTTCTTTATGTCTGCTGATGCTGTTTCCAATGTTGCATGTTTGCTACCCTTGATCTCTTCTGCGTTTACTTCTCCTGGACCCATACTCCCTGGGTTGGCAGCTGGAGACTTCTTCTTGTTTCTTTCTCTTGTCATGTTTCTGGTTTTTTCCAGACAGGTGTATGGTGGAGGTCCCAGACCCTTTCTGTGTTGGTTATGGTTACTCTGAAGCATTCTGGCTAGGGATTGCTGCCCTCTCCAGTTTGCTGTTGATCACTGAGGTGCAAGCAGGGACGGTGCAGGCAGGTTCCTCCCTTCTGAGCCAGTCAACCTCCAGGCATCTTCACCATGTTAGTGTCTGTCATGCAGATGGAACTGGTTTGGGACAACTTCAGGGGCAAGTTGGTCCCTGCCTATTGGGTCCTGCTCAGGGGCGGGACCCAGTGTAAGCCATTCCCACCAATCTGCTCCATACCAGGAGCAGCCAACTGAAGCCAATACGGTTCCGAGTTCAGGCCAGATTCCAAGATGTCACCCAGCTGGTCACCCCCTCCTGCAGGAGGACCAAATTCTGAGCACTCACCATGGGCCAGTGCAGATCTCCACGCTGGCTCCATTCTCCATCATGACACATCCTCCTGCTGAGGTCCTCGGGCTCACCAACCCCTGAATTCAGTGGGACCACAAGTCAGAATAGCTCCAGTGAGTGCACATCTGGCTCCAGCCTTCCGTCCATGTTTTTCTTTTCTTTCTTTTTTTAATTTCTTTTTTGTTTTCCTTAGTTTATTCCTGGGTCATGAGAATCCCTCTCCTTTTGTCTGGTCTTCTCCATGGTATTAAATTCTAGGATCTGAGCTCTTTCTCCCCAGTAATTCCTTTTCTTTTAAAGTTTTATTATTTTGAAGGTAGTGAAATACAATACAAGAAGACAGAACAAAGCCAATTGAGACAGTGTAGAGAAATTGGTACAGAACTTCACAGCAGCTTACCAGGATAACAGTAATAGGTACCACAGTATATCTTGTTATCTTTACAATAGTTGTTCTTTCAATCAGGTATTGCAAAATCAAAGGAAATACAGAATATTATAGAACTTACCAAAACAGAATATTGAATAGAGTCATACCATTAATCAGAACAAAGCAAAACAGTGATAACAATATTTGCCTACAAAGAGATGGTAGGAGAAAATCCCCCTTATTTGCTGAATTGCATATGGTCAACCTCCCAAGAGATGCTCAGACCTCTGGCTCCCACTTGCTAATGGGAAGGGAGGTGTGAAGGGATGGGATGTTTGATTCTCAGCCATTCACAGCTGCTTACTAGGGAGATGAGCTAGTTGCTTGGTTTCCCAGCACCCTAAGTTCCAACATGACGTGGATCTCAGGAGACGCTGGTGGTTCTCACCATGGCTGGGGTGGCCACAGCTTGCCAGGCCACAGCCACTTACCAGGGTGTCAAGCTCCTTTTCTTCATATATATTCAAAACAATTGAAATGAGAAGCAAGGTTTTGAAGAAATAGTTGTGCACTCATGCTCAGAACAGTATTATTCACCATAGCTCAAAAGTAGAAGAAACCAGATGTCCATTCAGGGAAGAATGTGTAAACAAAATGGTACACTTGTGTATGATGGAATACCATTCTGTCTCTAAAAGAAGAATATGTAGATATTTGCTAAAACACTTATTATTAATAATTGAATGTAAGCCAGCCACAAGATGACAAATATTATGGAAAGCTACTTATATGAGACACCTAGAGTAGTCAAATCCACAGAGGTAGAAAATAGAATGACGGTTGCCAGGGGAGGAGGAAGGAAGAATTAGACATTCTCATTTAAAGGGCACGGAGTTTCATTTCTGCAAGATTGGTTATACAACAGTGTGAGTGTACTTAATGCTACTTAGCTATCCACTTAAAAAAGGTTAGGATGGTGAATTATGTTTATATGTCTCTAACAGAATTACAGAAATAAATTAAGAAGATAGACTAGGAATTATCCAGGAGGTTAACAGTATCTAGGTTTTGTTCAAGAAATAAAAGAGAAAAAGAAAAAGGAAGGAAGAAAGAAAGACAGGAAAAATGAAAGAAAGAAAGAAAGAAAGAAAGAAAGAAAGAAAGAAAGAAAAGGAAAGAAGAAAGAAAGAAAGAAAAAGAAAGAAAGAAAAGCTGAGATTAGATGGACAAATATAATCTAGATTTTTTTTGTTTTGGTACCAATAGAACATTTTTCCAGCCTCTGGCTTGCCTTGGATAAAAGAGTAGGATCACTAAATTGTCAAGTGCTAACTACTGGATGTTTGTGTGTTAAAATTCTAACCCCCTATGTAATGGTACTGATAGGTGAGGCCTTTGGGAGATCTTTAGGCCATGAGGATGCAGCCCTCATGAATTAGATTAGTTCCCTAATAAAAGAGACCCCAAACAGCTTGATCTTCCCTCTTGCCATGTGGGGACACAGTGAGATGAAGCGACTATGAACTAGGAGACAGGCCCTCACACACGGACCCTGCTGGTGCCTTGACTGGATCCTGTAACAGTCAGTACTCACTAGAGAAACAGATTTAATGTAAGATATTAACGTAAGATGGATTCTTGTAAGCTTACAATGGCCACTTGCGGAGTCAGGCGTGAAGGGTGAAGAAGGGTCATCTGAGCACTGGAGTTCTGTGCAAGCCCATGTCAGGAGGCTGAGGGGTCTGCACTGGGAGCCTGGGGACAGACATCCAAGGTGATGATGAAGACCGGAGCTCCTCCAAAGAAACAGAAGTGAGGCTTCCTTCTTCCTTGCCTTTTTATATCCAAGCTACAGACTTACTGGTTGGTGCCACCTATAGCCAGGGTGGGCTTCACCTCCTCATCAAATCCCTCATTCAGGCCCACCCGGAACTGTGCTAAGCCAATCATCTGGGTGCTTCTTACTCAGGTTGATACAACAGTTAACTATCCAGATTCCCAGCATGCGGAACAGTGAGAAGTAAGTTTCTGTTATTTATAAACCACCTAGTCCATGGTACTCTGTTACAGTAACATGAACCAGAAACGGTCTTTAGACACAGCTGGATTCAAGAAGCTAAAATGCCATATAATATGAAAGGAATTACTTAGCTGGGATGAAAGGCAGGCGGCCAAAGACCTCAGAGGAAAAAATGAACTCCAAAACCTATAGTTGGGAAATACATCACATGATAAGAGAAAGAAAGTAGCAAGAATATCTCTCCAACCTGAGTAGAAAGAAGGGGTTAGACAGCTCCAGCACACTTTCCCTGAATTTCCTCCATGACTTTTGAACAATTTATGAAAGAATGATAATACTGAGTTGATCTAAAGTACAACCAGTAATATTGTTGCTTTTTATTAAAAGATCTGTAAACTTAAGAACCAGAGTAGGAAACAGATGAAAATATAAGGAGTGGTTATGAAGTAATAGTACAGATTTTGTTCCCTCCTTAAAGAAATCAAAACATTAAATATGAACATTACCCCTTTTTAAAGAAGTCAGTCTTTGTGGAAAGATTTGCTACTCATTCCAAAGATTTTACTCTTGAGTCCAGACTTGGAAAACTCTTATTTTGGAAGTTTCTCCAAATGCTGTGGTTCTAACTTTTTACTTCTTTCAGTGTTGCCAAGCCTCCATCTTGTGGAGGTCAGCCTGAGCGTTTGCTGAGTAAATGGGAGCTGTGCCATATCATCTTACCAAGTGGTACTATATTTCCCAGAATGCCCTTCCCTGTGGAATTCTGGGTTGGAATTGGTCTGGAGAAATTCTCAGGCAAGATTTGGAAGATGGAATTGAATCAGCAGCCTAATGATCACCCCGGTGCCGGTGCCAGCTCGTGCTGGGGCTCCCTTTGTGGGTCAGGGTGCTACATTACCTACTCCAGCTTATCTAACTCTGTCATGAAACAGCATCCAAGGAGGTCACCCAAGGCGAAGATGGAGGTCTCAGCTGCCTGCAGAGTAAGTTCTTGACTCAGTTCAAGGAAAAAGATTATTAGGATGCATGATAAAAAAGCTGAGTAAACGTACAGTTCACAAGTGAGATCTGAAGGTCATTCCGAAAGGGAACTTCCAAAATTATTTTGAATGAGGACTATTTGGAAGAATAGTGCTTGGACACATTTTGCAATGTTTGTCTATAGAATCCCCTATTTGATTTGTTTGTTTGTAGTCACTTTCCACTCTCCACTGGTTCTATAAGGATGATGTGATCCACAGTGAATAACGGTACACAATGAAACAGAAAGCAATCCAGTCACAGACTCTGTGTTGTTGGCTCAGAATGTTGAAGAAAACTAGGGAGGATGGGGGGAGTTGGGATGAGCCAAGGAAAGTAACAGAAAGCAGATGACTGTGATTGAAGCTTTAGATGAGGTCAGTGTAAATTGAAGTACAGAGATGCTGTGTAGCAGTGCACAAAGCAACCAACCATCAGGAGCTAGCATGTGTTTGGGGAGTGACTTCATTAAGGACTCCCCCTTGTTGGTGGAATCAAACCAGACTTTTGCCTGAAATATGATCTCCTTCAGTCTGTGCCCTGTGTACCACTCATTCTTAGGTCTAGTCCGCCATCCTTGCAACTGCCTCCATCCATATTGAGAACTTGAAGTGCCCCTGTGTCCATTTATTCACTCAACAAATAATCCTACCATGTGCCAGGATCTGTAGTGGAAAAGAAGGGTAAGGAACCTGCCTTCATTGATCATAGGATTTAATGAAAGAGATGGATAAGTAAGTAGGCCATTATAATATGGCACAACTAATGTAATAGGGTCAAATTAGCAGGTGGACTTCAAGGAAAACATCTATCAAGACAGACCAGCTGAGAGTCAAATGATGACTAAGGGTTAATCAAGAAGAGTTAGAGGAAAAGGACTGAGCAGGGAGTACCATGTGTGAAGGCTGGGAGGACGGAGAAAACCTCTACTGTGGAGGAACTCAAAGGGTCTTCTGGTAATTGGCACTGAGAATGAGACAGTTGTGGCTGGTAAGAAAGTGGGAGCAGCTCTTCCAGGGCCTCACAAACCAGCCCAAAGAAAATGGAGACAAGGGAAGCAGGGAAAATAAAGGCAAAGTTGGAAGCCAGTGGCCATGTAGGATGTTACCTGGGGAGGAAGACTCTGAGACGGAGGTAGTGCAAATGGAGAGAAGTGGGTGGAAAGCATCAAGAGATATCTGAGAAGCTGTGTGGACAGGTCTGGGAGCCTTGCTGGCTGGGCAATGTGGAAGCAAAAGAAGGAGAGGGGCAGGGTGTGAACAGTGGCCAGGTTTTTTGTTTCACTGTTTAGTGTAACCATTCCCAGAGATAGAAATTGCAGGAGGAGGAGGCGGCTTGGGGTGCAGGCAGGTAACAATGACCCTGGTGAGGCACTTGGCGAGTTCAAGGGGCCTGTGAGACATGCAAGCAATCGGCAGGAAGGTCTGGAACTCAGGGCACTGATGATGGCTGGGTACATTAGCACAAAGTGATGAAAACCATGACTGAGATCGTGGGTGATACAATGGGAAGGAAAAGGGAGCAGGGAGAGAAGCTGAAAAGCAGAATACTCAGGAGAGTGGCAAGGAGTGGAAACCCCTGACTGCAGCTGTAGGAATCCCAGCATCCTCCAAGAGGAGAGAAGAAAGTAGTCCAAAGGAAGGAGTGGTCAGCAGGGGCCAGCTCTTCCAAGGACCCTAATAAGATCAATATCAATTAGGACTCTTCAGCTGCTGTTGACAAACCAACTTGAGTTATATTAACATAATAAAGAGGTGGAGTATTTCACGGTCCCCAGAGCATGAAGCTCTTAGCACCATTGAGGCTTTCTTTGCTATTGGCTGCATTCTGAACTCTTTGTGAAGGTGACTTCTCTACATTCATGGGGCTACCTTGGGACTCGAAGAGGGCACCGATGGTTCCAACGGTTTGCTTTGTTTGATCAGAAAACTTGCCTAGATAAACTAGAATCCCAACTCTTGAGAGAGGGTAGGAAAGAGTGAGAGAGGGTAAAAAAGAGGAAAACTGAAGGAGTGAAGAAAATAGCGATATGGAGAAGGTAGAGAGAGGAAGAGAAAGAGGATAATGGGGAGGGAAGAGAGATAGGATTGATTCAGATGGCCATCCTTGGTTCAGTCGTCTAAGGCCATAGTTAAAGATCTCAGAGTGTAATGTGGGCTGGTACAGGTTCATCCTGGTTGGGAAACAGGACAGTTAAGGAGATGTTATGAAATGGGCCAATACCTTCAATTGAAAATTCTACTATAAGAACTAAAAAATATCCCTTGGACTTTGAGGCTAAAATGTACTGGGCAACCTTGGCAAGAGCAGTTTTTATGGCAAGGTATCTAGCAGGTCAGTTTTCAGAGGGCTGAGACTAGAATGGAGAGGGGAAGACAGTGCCCTGAGGCTTGTATATGATTTGTGTCCCCCAAGAGTCACTGTGATTAAAGGCTTGGTCTCCGGGGTGATGCTGGTGGTCTGTTGGTTGCCAGTGGACCTTCCAGGAGGCGGCCTAGCAGGAGACCCTTGGACCACTGGGAACATGAGATATTCACGTGTGAGCCCTTGGTAGCTCTCAAGAGGGGGCTGTTAGAAATGCAGCAAGCATGGCCCTATTTTCTCTCTGCTCCTGGTACAAGATGTCACCGCTCATTCCAGTTGTCCTCCTGCCCTTTTCACCTGTGCCTTGAGGTGGTGCGGCAAAGAGGTGGTACTTACTGTTTGAATTTTTGGCCTCAAAAACCATGAGTTAAATGAACCTCTTCTTCTTGGTAAGTGTCCGGGGCCAGGCATTTCACTATAGTAATTCAAACTCTTTCAGGTCTGCAGGGAAGAGCAATGCAGAGCTGGTGCTAAACGTTTTCTTTCTTGGTTTGTTTGTTTGTGTTCTGAGCTCTGTAAAAATGGGACATCTTTACACACTAATTGGAGAAAAGTATGAAGAATAGTGATAACAAGAAGTTTGGTATCTTGATAAATGTGTGGAATTCCAAAACTGGCCCAAAAGATTTGCATTTAGTAGATAGAGGTGGACTCCAGGCACATGTATAGTGGGGCCCAGTGCAGCATGGAAATACAAGCCTCTTTTTTAAAAGCAAAAACCAAAACCAAAAGCAAAAAACAACAACAAAAATTTCCCATTTTTTTTTTTCTGAGGCCCTCAGTCTGTCATTGTTTTTTCTTGTCACTCATTTGGGAATGAAGATACTTGGTGCACAGAATACAGACCTCATAGGCACTTGGAAAAACTGCTTAACATGATTAGTCTTCAGGAAAATGCAAATTAAAGCTACAATGAAATATTTCTACTCATTCATCCCAATGGCCAAAATTAAAAAGATTAACTATATCAAGTCTTAGCAAGGATGTTGGATAGTAAATTGATTCAATTTCTTTGCAAACTTTGACAGTAACCACTAAACTTAAAAATACTGTGTGATCCAGTAATTCAATCTACATAATGACAGAGATGTATAAGAGTATTTGTACAGCTTTATGCACAGCAGTTCCAAACTGGAAACCCTCAAATACCCATCAATAGAAGAAATGAATACACAAAACACGGAATAGTCACAGAATACTACACAGCTAAAACTACATGTACAAAAACATAACTGTGTATGATTTTATTTATAAAGCTTAAGAAGCAGCAAAATTGATGACAGAAATCAGAACAGTGTGTACCTTTGGAGGAGTATGAACTAGAAAGAGGCACATAGGGACCTTATGAAGTGTTTAAATGTCCTATATCTTGGTGGTTGTGGGCACATGCATAAGTGAAACTTCTTCAAAATGAACACAAAATTTCTACACTTTACTGTATGTAAATTACACCAAAGATACTCCGCTGCTTTACGCAGCTAGAAATGAGATGTTACTTCCTCCATTACCAATCCCCCATGGCTAAAACTAGATTGTAACTTCTAATCTAGTATTTTTTAAAATTTTATTTAAAGTGAAAAAAAACCCGAACAAAACAAAACAGAATAAAGGGTAGTAACAATACAGAATTCCAAGGAAAAAAGGAAAAGAACAAAAACAACAACAAAAACACACTAAGAAATCATTACTTGATAACTTATATACTGACATCTTGGAAATAGTTGTTCAAATTACAAAATTAAAACATGCAAAATAAACATTCAAACAGTGAGACTGTTAACAGCTCTGCTCTGCGATCTGACAAAAACACTAATATGGTCATCCATCTTACACACTCAAACATACATGCAATTATATCAAAAAGGTAAAATTAAACACAACAAAACAGAACAAAGCAGATCACAAGAAAGCAATGTAAGAGACATAAATTTCAAAGCTAGACAATCGGAGATCTTCATTCTATCTATCGTATTGACTCTTGTTTTCTTCCAAGTAGTTGTCCATATCATTACATACAGGGAATTCACATGAAACAACATAGTATGGAACTGATCTGAACAGGACAAGGAAGGCGTTTCAGGGCTTCAAGACAAAACAATTGGGAAGCCAAGAATGGCTGTCATAGTGTCTCTCATTCTCTTCAAAACAGCTGTCCATGCCTTCATGTGTGTTGAACTTAAACAAAACAAAACAAGATAAAATCACTTTGAAAAAAGAATGATAGTATTGCTGGATTTCACATCATGACATTGTGTGGAATCAGCACTGGGTACTGTAGTGTCTCTTTTTCTTCATAATAGTTGTTCATTTCAACATGCATTATATAGTTGGTTCTTGTAAACTGTTTATAAGCTCTTCACATACATGAGTCTCTAAATGTATATCTATCCTTTCTGTATTAGAGGGAAAAACAAAACAAAGCAAGATAAAACAAAACAATTCCTAGAAAAGCATGAAGCAAAAAAATCATATAAAACCACAATACAAGGTGATCTACAATGGTTACCATGATGTCTCAGCAATGTATAACAACATTAATAAAAACAAAACATTGGAGACATTATAAGACTTCAAAATCAGGTAATAATCAAACCAGAGTGTGTATCTTAGTGAATATTGTCATCTTCAGTGTAGTTGTCTATACACTTAGACTTGATGCTATCAATCATAACAGACTTGAATAAATTCAGTCAATACAAAATAGCAATCTAACAAACCAGATTCAAATAAGATCAGCCATAATAAGACAGTTTAAGTTATATAGGGCTTCAGATTAAGTTGATAGGAAATTAAAGATGATTACCATAATATGTCCTCTTATTTTTGGGATAACTGACCATGTCCTCAAGTCTAGTGTAAGTAGACAAACTGGAACAGCATGTAATCCATCTAAGCAGAGTGGTGAGAATAATGTAGATTTTAAATCTTGTTGCCCCATTAACAATATCCCCTGTATTCCTTTTTCAGACAATTCCTCCCCTTTTACTCCCATAGGGTGCACTGCTTATTTTGGGTCCCACTGCCTCCCTATACGGAGCATCTCAATTGATCCTATCTCCTGATCTACTCTGCCTGTGTTTCTTTTTGTTAGTATATCGAGGCCATCTATATTAGAGATTACAGCCAATCTTCTCTGCCTCATTTCTGCTATTCTATTTTTCTGCCATTGGTTATCTATTTTTCTCTTTCATTCCACTGTCTGCCCCATTCATTAAGGCCTCTCTGCCACTGTTCCTGAAATGCTCGTATTCTTTTTCTCTCTCTCTAGAATGTCTTTATGTATTTTTTGTAGGGTTGGATTGATTGTCACAAATTCTCCCAGATCCTCTTTGTCTTGGAAGCATCTTGCTTCTCCACTAATTTCTAGAGAGAGTTTTGCAGGATACATCAAACTGAGCTGGAGGTTGTTCCCCTTCAGAGCTTGAATTACTTCACTCCAAGCTCTTCTTGACCTGATGGTCTGTGTTGAGAAGTCTGCCGTGATTTTGATGGGTTTTCCTTTATAGGTGATCTGTTTCTTTTCTCTGATGGCTTTTAATATTCTGTTCTTATATTGAATTTCTGGGATCTTGATTATTATGTGTCTAGGTGTAGCTCTGTTTTGGTTGTAGGTGGCTGGAATTCTATATGCTTCACACATCTGCATATCATT
>PVJX010013872.1:28841-46428 GCA_004027295.1 Dolichotis patagonum
CCAAGCTCTTCTTGACCTGATGGTCTGTGTTGAGAAGTCTGCCGTGATTTTGATGGGTTTTCCTTTATAGGTGATCTGTTTCTTTTCTCTGATGGCTTTTAATATTCTGTTCTTATATTGAATTTCTGGGATCTTGATTATTATGTGTCTGGGTGTAGCTCTGTTTTGGTTGTAGGTGGCTGGAGTTCTGTATGCTTCACACATCTGCATATCATTTCCTTTTTCTATGTTTGGGAAATTTTCCTTAATAATTTCTGTGAATAGCCTTTGCAGTTCCTTTGTTTTGACTCCTGTTTCTTCATTCACATGCTTTATTCTTAAGTCATAGATCCTCTTGTCATACTCTAGCCTTCCTATTGTTACTGCCTGCTCCCTTGTTATTTTTAAGAGATCTTCACTTTTTTTGTTTTTTTTTTGTACCGGGGATCGAACTCATGACCTTGCACTTGCCAGGCAGGCACTTAAGCCACTGAGCTAAATCCCCCGCCCTGAGATCTTCACTTTCATGATCACACTTTTCAAGCCTGTCTTCAAGTTTTCATAGTTTATATTTAGTTTCTTTCAAGCAGTTTTACCAGCTTTCAATGGAGTGTTTAGTTTCCTGGTAATCTCTTTGAATCTGCTTCATGAATTCTAGGTTTGCTTTATATTCTTCATTGAACATTTCTCTCCTTTTGTGTTCCTCCATTCTTCTGTCTTCTTGAGAGGTGCTTAGCCTTTCTTTTATTAATCTACTTATCTCTTGTTTAAGTTGAATTAATATTTTAGTTTTGATCTCATTTACGAGGTCCTGAAGATACCTCTTTATGTCCGGTGATGCTGTGTTTGATGTTGCATGTTTGTTGCCCTCACTCTCTTTTGTATTTACCTCTCCTGGATCAATATTCTCAGGGTTGGGGGCTGGGGGCTTTTTCCTGTTTCTCTCTCTCGTCATGGTTTTGGTTCCTTCCATACAAGTGTACAGTGTAATTCCCAGTCCCTTTTCTTGTTGGTTAGGGTTCTTCTGGAGCAACCAGGCTAGGGGTTTCTGCCCTCTTCAGTCCGCTATCAGAGAGTGAAGTGCAAGCAAGGGCAGTGTATGCTGGCTCCTCCCCTCTGGGCCAGTCAACCTTCTCAGGTCTTCCCTGTGTCAGCACACACCATGCTTAGGGAATTGGTTTGTGATGACCCACTGGGTCCTGGCCAGGGGTGCAGTCCAGTCCAAGCAGATACCACCAATCCACTTTGTGAGGGGAGCAACCAACCGAAGCCACTTCCTTACAGAGTTAGGGCTGTCCTGCCCAACTCCAACATGTTGTCCAGTTGGTTGCCCCTTTCCTGTGGGAGGGTCTTATTCCCATCACTCACCGCAGATTCATTCCGGTCCCTGAGAACTGCTGGGCTCCCTGACCTTTGACTTCAGTGCGGCTGTGGTGCAAATTCACGGTGCCTCTGGGTGGGTCATGTGCAGGGCCGGTTTCAGGTGAGTCACACACCGGGCAGTTCAGCTCTACGCTCGGGGCCACTCAAGCCAGTCGCATCAGTGCAGGTTTGGTTGCTCAAGTCGATCTTGGGCACGAATTCAGGTGGCTCAGCGAGAGTGCCATGCTCGCCGATCTTAGCTTCTCTAATGGTAACCCCAGGACCTCATATTCAAGCAGTTTCTTTGACTTCAGTTTCTTCCTGGGTTGAGAGAATCCATCTCCCTCTGTTTGGGTCTCTCCTGGGTGTTCTATTCTGGCATTTGAGCTGTCTCTCTGAGAGGCTCCATATCCTGCTACCTACCGGTCCACCATCTCTAATCTAGTTTTTATAATCACTGCAAAAAATGATTCAATGATTCCAATGTGGGTTGAATTAGATGCTCTTTCCACTGATGGAGAGTGGTTATTGACAAAGGAGGTGTCCTAGGGTGATGTCCAGGCCCTGTGGTCTCTGGAGGCTGCCTCCAGGTCACTAACACTGCTCAGACTACTTACATTATGACATCCCCAAACCTGCCTCTTCTCCTAAAGAGGATGGGGTAGGGTGAGGCTTTCTGGACACACCAAATGGCACCCAGGGCAGTCATGCCCCTGTCCCTCCTTTTCCCTTCAGGCCAGTCTGGGCAGCAGAGGGGAGTCGGAGGCAGTGTGAGCTGTCCGGATCTTGCAGATGAACATTTTGGAATCCAAGCTTGGGGCTGTTTGCATGGTAAGTGAATGCTGTTGGTCGTTTTGGGGTGTCTTTTCTCCAGTCTCCCAACACATGCTAGAGGACCAATGGGAAACCTGAGGAGCTAATCAGGATGACTAGAAGATTCAAATAAAGTAGTCAAATAAACACCTTTTCACAGTTAGGGCAGAGCACTCTGCTTTTGCCTCCTCCTGTTTCAAAGCTTGGGCCAATGGTGACAGGAATTAGGTTTGAAATGAGGATGGATGGTGAGGAGGAATTCTGCCATTCTTTTTTTTTTTTTTAAGCACATCCAATACCTTGGTGTAGATCTGAGCGTGACCATGTTCATCTCTGATCTAAAAGTGCCAGGTTCTACATCCTCAGGACAAAGTAGAACACTGGGGAAGTTATGGGTCCTTCCTGGACCCCGCAGCATATTTCAGGCTAGGTTGCAGGCATGAGCACAGTGCCTTGGGGAGCAGACAGTGTCACAAACCAGGCCCTGGTTCCCTGCCAGCTCTCCGCTTCCCTTTGAGATTGAGTAAAATAAAATCTTCTCTCCAAGCTTAGCCTGTTCTCTCTTTTCTCATGAGGTATCGGTTCCAACCAGTCACAAAATCTGGGCTGAAAACATGAATGTTTCTGCTGAGAGGCATCGCTGGCCTTCAGTTTGCTTGCAGCCTGGGTTTTGGGTCTTTTCCCAGAGGGTTCAGGGAGGCATCACGTGTCTCAGAGGTGAAAAATAAATTCGAGTTTGTGGAATCATCATGGACTGGAAACTATGTAGTTAGTCTTTTTACCATAAACCTAACTCTTAAAAATTCAAAGGCTTTGTGTTTTTCTCTCATGGAAAAAAAAAATGTGGTTTTCTAGACACATACACAGAGGGGTGGGGTGGGGGTGTTCAGAACAAGATGTTTCTCATTTCATTTGTTTCAAGCAATAACTCATAGGCTCTGGAGAAAATAAACTGTACATAAATAGTAGAAAACAGACGGCATCTTGTTGCTATGGTAACGCCCTACTTCTATCACATTAAGCTGATTCATGTCTTTTCTCACCTCAGTGTTAATAAATTATAGTGCCTGATGAGAAGTAGGCTAGCTGGAAGAGTTGG
The DNA here is from genome assembly GCA_004027295.1 of Dolichotis patagonum. NCBI lineage: Eukaryota > Metazoa > Chordata > Mammalia > Rodentia > Caviidae > Dolichotis > Dolichotis patagonum. The sequence goes on from PVJX010013872.1 coordinate 32,095, forward strand.
CATGGACAAGATACATAGATACATATTAATTTTCCATCCAATTCTGGGTGTCCCGTCATGTTTTTTTTTTAAGAGGTTGACTATGCTTTACCAAGTTGTATGTTTTAATAAATTACTTTTAATGTCTCTCACAAAACCATGCAGATAAGAGTCTCAGGTTTGCTTTTGGTTGTTTCAGGCTTATGGCTCCTATGGAAGGTGGAGATGCACAACACTGCAGAATGTGTTTCTTCTCCTTTGCCTCATCCTCTTCATGCTAACTCAGGCTTCATTCAGCTCCAGGCTTAAGCCATCCTTCCATTCTTTCCAGCTGTATATATATATATATATATATATATATATATATATATATATATATATTACATCCTTTCCTATCTACCTACACATAGACAGACAGACAAGAACAATGTGAGAACCAAAAAGCTGGGTAAAAACACAGATCACAAACTCTAATAGACTAATTACAATAACATATTAAATATTTTTAAAAGCCACAAAAATCACATAAACCTCTTATAAACCAAACTAAACCCCAAAAAACCTGTTGGAAAATGGTCAGATAATACAATTTGGTGCAAAAATAAGAGCAACACTGAACAAATGTCTGAAAATATGCTCCAGTTTTATCATTTTAAATAGCAAAAGTTGTAAATTTTCCTTCAAACTGGGTGAGGAAGCATTAAAGCGCTTTCTACTTTGGAGACTGATATAGTGGAAGAAAACAGGCGATCTTGTTGTTTATTGTAGTGTACTTTGGAATAATGTTCATGAAAATAAATGTGGCTGTTTATCTACACTTTTAAATTCATATGCTCATTACTGAGCAAGTACACTTCAACGAATTTATTTACTATTTGAATATTTTTGCATATATGATTAAAGGTACAAGTATATCCACTGCAACATTGATTGTAATAGTAAAATAAACCTAAAAATCTGTTCAGAACATAAATGCCTATGAATAGATGATTGGTTGACAAAATCAATTTTGATCAAAATTGACAAAATCAATTGATTCATTTATGCAGTGAAATACTACACAGTCATTAAAAGGAATTGGAAGCTACAGAAAGATACTGAGAATATGACAAGTAAAAGATTCTATGATAAATAAAATTATCAAGTTTCAGAACTATATGCATAACAATCCCATCTGTCCTAAAATATGTTTTATAACTGTTGTGGTGGCATTTGCCTATAATTCCAGCACATGGGAGGCTGAGGCAGGAGGCTCACCAAGAATTTGAGGTGAGCCTGTGTTATATAGTGAGTTCAATGCTGAACTAATAGCAATGCCCTGTCTCAAAAAATATAAATAAATAAATAAATAAATAAATCATATACATGCTATTATAGCCATAGAAAATTTCTGGAAAGACACACAGAAGTAACCCTTGTGATTTCTGTGGAGTGAGAACAGTGAGATGACAGTAGATGAAAAGAATGGCGAGCCAGGTGTAGTGGCCCATGCCTAACATCCTAGCACGTTGGGGACTGAGGTAGAAGGATCCCAAATTAGAGCCCAGCTTGGGCAACTTGGTCACACGTAGGAAGGCCCTGTGTGAAACCTCTCTCCCTCTAGGCCACACCCCCACCCCCAGCCAAAGGAATGGATTTGGAAACTCAGAAAAATTGAGAAAATTTAAATTTAATTTTCCATCTCTTTGAAATTTTAAACTCTTTTTTACATGGAGATATATTGTCTTTATGATCCAAAGCTTTTAAACAGTGTGTGTGTGTGTGTGTGTGTGTGTGTGTGTGTGTGTCTGCGCACGTGCATGTGTAATCTCTTTATCACCATGAAGCATTAGAAGATAATTGAAATAGTTCTGCTGACAGCCTAGTTGGGAAGATGTGAAGTTAGCAAAAGTACAAGGAATGCTGCAGAGCAGATATTGCTCACATACCAATAATTAGCATTTGTAGTGGTAGTCCAGGAAGAAAAAGAGGAAAGTCATCATGACAGCTGAAGAGCAGGGCATGAGCAACTGCAAGCCTCCAGGTACAAGATGCCCCAAGATGCTGCAAAGAGAAGTGCTTTCTACTGCTAAAAGTGGAGCTGAGTCAGCCTCGCAGATAACAAATCACCCTCTCCAAGCCTCCTGTGGCAGCAAGTGACTCAAGCCCATGCCAAAATTTATACCTGCTTTTGGAAGCTCTTTGCCTGCTGGCAGTAGAAAGTGCTGATGGCTAATTTCTGCTAAGAAATGTCCAAGGCCTTGCAGTACAGAGAGAAACTGCTTCATAATTAGTATTGACCTTTTGTATAGGTCAGGAGTCTGAGAAGCCCGTGCAGTGTCAACCTCAATTTAACCACTTGGACCAAGTGTCCAAAATTCTGCATTAGTGCGAGTTCCTTTGGTTGCTTTTGCTAAAGAAAACTAAGAATTGTGGTTAAAAGCATGGTTAAGAATGTAAGATCATACTGACTGCATATATTTTTGGAGTATACATCATGTACTAGCTGTGTGTCCTTAGAAAAATTATGTAATTTTTCTGTATCATAGTTTCTACCTTTGTAAACTAGGAAATTGTGGAACCAACAGTCTTATTGGCAAAAGCAACAATGCCAAGGTCTCCTCCAGTGTGAGCAGCAGCTGGGACCCTTCTATCATGGCTGCAGAGGCCTCTGGGCATGCAGCTGACTGAGCACAGCAAAGTGAGTTTTGGTGAAACATCTTAGGTGGCCCTGTGAGAGCAGGGTGACTTAGCATTCTCTTCTCAAAGCATCATCATTCAAATGAGTTTCTTGCAAGAAATCAAATGTATGGTGGGAGTAGTAGGGCATATATCCATAATCCCAGCACCTGGGAAGCTGAAATGAGAGACTCCCAAGTTCAAAACCATCCTGAACTACATAGTGAGACCATATCTCAAAGGAAAAATTGTAATTAGAACACATCATTCAGTTCATCAGTACACAAGATTTATTGAACATAAAAGTGACCACAGATTCAACTGAAAAAGCTAAAGTTATTTTGAAAGGATAAGGAGAGGTACAGAACATGTTAGTTAAGACTCTCAGCTGCCATAATAGGGAAAAATAGGTTATACAGAAATTGATGCGTCAGGAGAGCAGGGCAGAGCTTATGTGGAGCTAAGATCATAAACAACAGAAGAAACATCAAGTGGGAAAAGCAGGATTATCAAGGGCAATGATTGTGACCTTGATTGTATCACTTTACTACTGACTGATTTCATAAACCACACAAAATTTTAAGCACTTCAAAAAATCAACGTTTTGACATTTCTGAAAGATAATTCTTCATCCTTAATCCAAGTGTCTTATAATAATTACTATGCTTACAGTCTGCTGAAAACAGAGAAGAGTGTACATTTTATTATCAATTTTCATTTAGCTTCCTAGATTTAGCCTTGAAAAAGCTAAAGACAAATGCCTGTAAGTCCACAGATGGATAGATAAAGAAAATGTGGTATTTATACACAGTGGAGTACTAGCCTGCCATAAAGAAAGATAAACTGGAGTTATTTGAAGAAAAATGGATGCATCTTGAGGTCATAGTGCTAAACAACATAAATCAGACATGAAGCTTAAATGTTGCATGGTTTCTCTTATACGAGAAACCCAAATTATAACTGAAGAATAAAATAAAAGATAAGTAATAGAAGTAGGGACATAGATCTTTCTCAAGAGGGAAGGGAATCAAGAGATGGGGTGAGTAGGGGAAGGAAAGAAGGTGAAAAAAATTAAATTGTGTTACATATGTACCAACTGCACACAAGAGATGTAAAAGTTATGTATGATAAACTTGTTCTAATAAAAATAAACAAAACTTTAAAATATGCATTCATAGAGCTGGAAATGGTGGCTTAAGTTTGTGATCTCAGCACTGGGGAAGCTGAGGCAGGAGAGTCACTGTGAGTTTGAGGCCAGCTTGGGCTACATAGTGAGACACTGTCTCTAAATAAAATAAAATAAAATTTTACAGAAAATATGGTAAAATGATTGATGAAACTGGATAAAGAAACATTTGGTGCTATTGCAACTTTTCTGCACCTTAAAAATTACATCAAAAGAGAAAGTCATCAAAATATTTAAGAGAAGTGAAAAACAAAATGGACAATTATAAGAGGAAAATTAGTGACCTGAATTTATTAAAGAGACACTATGTTGCATCTCTAAGAAAAAATGTTTGAAAATGGAAATTCAGAATAAAAGGGTTAGCCATGGAAAACATATTAAAAAGTTTTAAAATGAGGGTTGCGCACATTCCAGTTAGAAGAATAAAAGAATGGATGCCAATAAGGAAGAAGAAATAGAGCTGGGGGTATAGTTCATGGGGTGGGACGGAGAATACTCTTCCAGGCTAAAAATATTTTCATATAGAAAAGGCTCATGAAATGCCAAGCAGAATTCAGGGAGGAGGCCTGATGTGGTGGCGCATGCCTGTAATCCCGGCACTTGGGAGGCTGAGGCAGGAAGACTGCCATGAGTTTGAGGCCAGCCTGGGTTACATAATGTATTCAAGACCAGCCTGGACTCAATATCAAGGATAAAAAGATATTTTGTAAGTTTCCAAATAGAAATGTGGTTACCTAATGGAAGAAATAATCAAGCCAAGATCAGATTTCTTATCTGCAACACTTGACTCAAGATATAGTGAAGAATATTTATAGACGTTTGAAAGAAAAGACCACAAATCAAGATTTCCATTCTGAGCCAAGTTGTCATTTTATATGAAAGCAAAAAGCAGTCACTTTTTCACATCTATAATGGTACAGAAATGATATGAACATATGCTCTTCCAAAGAAATTGGTTGGAAAGCACTTCAACCAAATCAAAATCAAAATCAGAACAAGGATCTCAAAAATAATATAAGACAACAAATGTATAAGAAACAGTGATAAACCACAAATTAAGTACATTTCATAGTTAAATTTGTAAATGATGATAAAGTGTTTGCAAGCTGCTATGTAAGGACTGAAAAATGGTTTTTGAATTGGATGCGGTGGTGCACACTTGTAATCCCAGCATTCGGGAGGTTGAGGGAGAACATGGAAAAAGTGAAAAATTAAAAATGTTTAATTTCATTTTCATGTTGGCAAGCATCATTATCAGTTGATCCATGCATTAAAATGAAGGAAAAGGAAATGAGAAATATTTAATTAGTGAAGTAAAGCAAGATTAAAAACACTAGAAGAATATAAATGAGTTGGATTCCCTATAAAAATAAAAATTCTCAAATATTTTCTATGTAGATCTTGTGTGATCTTTGATAAGAATTTCTTATATATGGAAGGTTCTTGCCCTAGTATAAATTACTGTACAGTTATGGCGGTGGCCTAACGTGGTGGGAGGCCAAAGCAGGAACACCTACCACTTCCTGCTTCTTCTTCAGCCCTAATTGCAACTCCCCTTCCTGTTTGCACCACAGAGAATTCCAATTGGCTCCTCACACGTCATCAATATCCGCCACATGCGCCGCTTCAATCACAGGTCACATAACCCTCTGCCTCTCTGTGTCTGGTCAAAGGAGACAGCCCAGCCGCCATGGGCTGTGTGCTCCTTTGTACAACGTCAATAACCTGTTCGTTTTGTACTTTTTGCTTCTCTATTGCACCAGAATACTCTAGCAATATACTTGTGCCCAAATCTGTAAGGTGTTAGACAGCTGTAGATGCAGTGATCGGCCCAGCCCACTCACTGTCAGCTGTTTGGTGTGCCTGGAGAGTGCTCACTTGGAAGTTCAGGGCGGAAAGCACTCACAAAGCACTTCTGTTCTCAACAACCGGCAGCTTAAACTATCCAATAGTCTGTGGTACTTAAAAGGGACTCGAGGTAGCTCCCCAAGATTACTGAAAAGCTTCTACCTAATGAGATAGCCAAGCAGTTTCTTCTAGTTTCGCATCTTTGGCTCAGTAGAAGCATTTCACTGTGGTGTGTGACCACCTGATGCAGAGTCTGGGTTTCTCTATAATAAATCCCTTTGTTAAATGCATGAGTTGCTGACTTGCTACTGGCAAGAGTAAAGCAAGTGGCTAAGTAAAACTATCCTGGTGCCGGGAGCATTTTTCTGTAGGAGTTCAGTCCAGATGAAAGTGGAGGACAGGGACTCCTAGGAGGGCTGCATACGGTATCTCCTGACAGGCGCTGCCAGCCACTTCTGGGCAGTCATGCTGGCATTACTTGAGGTGGCATGGTCCTGTCTTCTGATGTTTGGGTGAGTTGCTGAGCCATCCAGTGGGAGGTTGGGTGATTAAAAGAGAAACGAGTCTTGGTTAAGCTGAAGACTTCATTTGGGAAACAAAAACCAGTAATCTTGGATCTTGAGTGACATGTTTTTCATGAAAAGTATGCATTTTCCCCCCACAAAATTTCACTGGGGGATTATGTTACTGAGAGATGGAATACGAGGAGGTTTTGCTCAATGCCATACTCAATAGAAATCTGGTCTGCTGCAGATTTAAATTCCAAGTCTTGTTATAAGTTAGAAGATTGTGAAATTACAAAAATACACATGAATCACATTTTAATATACTGTGTAATGGGTGGATGAGGAAGTCCACTGTTCTCTTTGGAGTCAGAGCCTGGTTTGGCAGTGTAAGAATTCTTATAACATTAACAAATTCAATAAAAAGCAAGTATGTGGACCATGAAAAACTAGGAAAAAAGCAAAAATCAAATATTTTCTGTCTAAAAGAAAGGTACCCAGAGCAAAATGATTAGGGTTGAAAATAGAGTTAATAGTTCATGAAAACAGAAAGAAAGTGTTTAGAGATTGAATTATATCCCCAAAAGGATATGCTGAAGTCTTTCATCTTAGTACCTCAGAATGTGATCTTGTTTGGGAAAAATGCCTTTACAAACATAATAAAATTTAAATGATTGGCTTATGGCTGGCGAAATTTAGATACAGAGAAATGGATAATGTGAACAGAGTGGTGAGTGTATCAGCCCAGAGTGTGGAGGATATGAGAAAGCTGGGAGGGGTGGGGAAAGAATCTCCCCTACAGTCACTGCAGGGAGCATCACCCCCTGACACTTCCTTCAGACTCCACACCTCCAGAACTGTGGAACGACTGATTTCTGTTGTTTTAAGCCACCTAATCTTTGGCACTTTGTTACAGCAGCTCTAGGAAACTAATACACAATTTAGCAGAGACTCCTAAATTATCCGATAATAAAGATTTCAAAGCCACAGACATTGAATGTGATAGAAAAGAACAGGTAAATAAGAACCCATCAACGAAAATATAACAATTTTTGTTATCAAATATCAACACAGCAAAGCATTTATGGCAAAAATGCTCAGAAACAAAAGAATGTGATAAAACTATTTTCAGTTGGGAAAGGAATACCATCTCTCTTCAGAATTTGGCAGCTTGAATTGACAAAAAGTGGATAAGGCATAAACAGGACTTGAATAAGACAAGCAACAAATATAATATGAGACTGACAAGTCATTAGTTAAGTTATGTACTTATACCTACAACTATTCAGATACGCTAAGCAAATGGACAAAACATTGTAACTTAATTTCCTGTAACCATCTCACCTTCACCACTAGGGCTTCTTGACTGGGAGCTAAAGGAATAGTACTTAGGTTTGCTGATTAATGGCATCTCCTGTCTCTTAAATAGTTTGTATTTTGTCTCTTCTGAGTACTTATTCAAGGTTTTGATTTTGTCTCCCTCTTCCTAATACATTGGTCTGTTATGTGGTAGCAAGCGGCCAGGACCTGGATCTGAGTGAGTGAGACCTGGTATCACCTTTGGAGAGTTCCTAGTCACTTTCTTGTCACTGAGAACCAAACCCCATACTCTCAGCTTGAAGGAAGAGAGGTTCATTGCTGCTCACAGTTGGTAGAGGTTTCGGTCCATGGATGACTGGCTGCAGGGTAGAATGCAGGGCACAGGGGCCGCAGAGGAGAGCAGACTCTTGCTGTGTAACAAATCAACCCACACTTTAGTCGCCTACCACAATAACAACCACTGTTACCTTGCTCAGATTCAAGAATTCAGTGTGGCTGAGCCCAGTGGCTCTGGCTCAGGGTCTCGTGACGTTGCCATTGGTCGTTAGCTGCAGATGGATTCATCTCAGCAGTTTCTTTACTCACATACTTGGTGCCTGGGCTAGGGAGACTCACACATGTGGGATCAGAATAGCTGGAACCATCTCTGTACAGAGTCTCTCTACATGGTGGGTGATCGTGTAGCAACTCATCCCAAAACTTACCAGCTCACAACAGTGACAATTACTTATTATTTCTCACAAATCCTGCATATCAAGAAACTCAGGAACATCTCAGCTGGGGGGCTGTGGCTCAGCGTCTGGTACCGTTGCCATTGCACGGCCAGCACTGATCACCCCAAGCTTTGACACCTGAAGCCTGTGCTGGGGGGTAGGGTGCGGTCTGGAACAGCTGGGGTTCCTTGGCTATTTCTATTGAGTCTCCCTACATGGTGTCTCCAGCATGGTGGCCTCAGGGCATGCAGACTTCTAACATGGCAGCTAATGGCTCTTCCAGCATAGGCTCCAAGAAAGAGAACAAGGCAGAATCTGAGTCAGCTTCTGTGATGTAGGCTCAGAAGGGACACCGCTTCCCATCCATTGTGCTGTGCTGGCCAGTTCAGCTTCAAGGGAAGGATACATCAACCGTGCCTCTTCATGGAGGAGGGACAGGTTCTGGAAGAGCCCAGGGGCCTGGAAATACAATTAATGGGAAATACTCTCTGCCATAGGGGCAAAGAGTCTAAGACAAACCCCTCCAACAAACACTGCTTACCTCTAAGACACTAAGAGCTTCCCACTAAGACTGGGAATTAAATAAAGGTGTTTGTTATCAGTACTCTTACTGAGCATTGTACTGGAGGTTCCTGAACAGTGAAATAAGAAAAACATAAATAAAAGAAATAAAAATTCCTCGCAGACAATATCATTGTATAGTCAAATGAACATCTGATAAATTGTAGGTAGTAAGAGAATTTACCGAAGTTCTTGAATATGCCAATATACAAAACCCAGTTACATGTTTATGTATCAGCAACAAGAGTAAAAAAATATAGTCGAATTGGGAAAAATAAAAAAGAGTAAGAGAGAAAAAGACCTCTATACTAGCAAAGACCTATACGCTAGTAATATTTTCCAAGAAAATAATATACAAGTAAATATCACTGATGGATGGGCCAAATACATGAATCTGAATGGAGAAAAACAACTTGGACATTCATGGAAATTTAATGAATGACAAAGATGACATTCACAGCAAAGGATGGATGGTGTACTCTTCAATAAGTCATGTGGATAGGAATGGCTTAATATTTCATAAAATGTGAAGTTAAAACAATGACTCATTCTTTGCATAAAAATAAAATACAGAGAAGCTAAAATATAAATTAAAAAGTAATAAATAAAGCCATAAAAGCACTAATGAAAACAAAATTAAAGGAAATATATCATTCGCAAAAGCTTCAAAAATATAAAACAGGAATAAATCTAAGACAAGCTATGAAGACCTCCACCAGGGAAACTATAAAACATTACTGAAAGAACCTAAAGAAGACTGAAATAGTCACGCTTTTGAATTGGAAGGTTCAAAATGCCAATCTTTGCAAATTGATCTATAGATGAAGTGTAAATCAATTTAAGATCCCCATAGACTTTTAGAGAAATCAACAAACGGATATGGAAGGGCAAAGATCCAAGAACACTGAAACCTTCCAGAAAATGAGCTTGATTTACCAGCTGTCGAAATTTACTCTAAAACTATGGTAACAAGATAATCTGGCTCCGGCACAGGAGAAAAGGAAAGAGAATGGAAAGCACAGAAACAGACCCACATACAGGTGGAAACTTGAGGTTTTTTGAACAAAACTGGGATTACAATCTCTGAAGAAAGAACAGACTGTTTAGTCATGGTTCTGGGGCACGGTTAGAGATCAATAAAATGAGAAATTTTGCAGATTATATTTTCTCCTCCTCCTTTTAAAAGATTCCACACTCCCACCCACTGCTGCACAACCCGCAGGGCCTCCTTTCTGTGCTTTGGAGGCAGTTGTCCCCACGCGGTTCGGGTGCCAGCAGCCTGGTCCCCAGCAGCCGTGAGGAGGTGGAGCATGGGGGCGGGGCTGCACCCCAAGAGTGGCTTGGCCTCGGTGCACACAAAGCTCTGGCTTTGATCCCCAGCACCGCTCCCTCAGCAAAGTCCTTGTGCAGCTGCATCGCACGCTTTCCTTCTGCATGAGGCTTGATGCTGGCGGGTGGCGCACGCCTGCAGTCCCAGCACTCCAGAGGCGGACGCAGGACAGCTGCTGTGAGTTCAAGGCCAGCCTGGGCTGCACAGCCAGAACCTCTCGCAAGCAAACCAAACTGAACCGAACCAGGACCGGCTGTCCTGGAAAGGGACTGTTCTTTCGGTCTCTATGCTAGGACGAGGAGACACATGTGAGTCTTGGAATGAAAACACACCTGGGGTAGAGTTATATTTTCTCTTCCTGCACATATTCGGTTCTTGACATTGTTATAAAGAAATAATGTTTATTGGTGCAAGGCACTGAGATTTTAACGAAAAATTTTTATTTTAAAGAGAAAAAACAATAAAAACAATGACACAGAATTTAGGTAATAGAAGATTAACAATGGTTAATATACTGTGTATTGTTATCTTCAGAGTAGTTGCTCAGATTACAAGATGTAGTCATGCGAAATTGTCAAACAGTATGAGCACAAACCGTTCTTTTCAATGAACTAAAAGAAATTAGTAGTATAATTATTTTAGCTATCATATATATATATTTTTTCTTTTTCCTTCTTTCCTTTCTTCTCTTCTCCATCTCAGTTGTTCTTTCCTTTTGAGCAGTTTCTTTCCCTTTCACAGTATCTATTGTAGATTTTGGATCTTATTTACTCTCAGTTTCTTACATGTGGGAGACAATATGATGTTTATGTATGCAAGTCTGATTTTTTCACTTATGAGTATGGTCTCAAGTTACATCCATTTACCTATAAAAGTTCAACTTTATCCTTCTTTACAGCTGAGTAGTACTCCGTTGTATAAAAAGACCACATCTTTTTTTATCCACTCCTCAGTTGATGGGTATTTGGGTTGTTTCCAAGATTTAGCTGTTACAAATTGTGCTGCTACAAACATGCGTGCATATATATTGCTGTGGTGCGATGCTTTTAATTCTGCTGGGGAAATACTCAGAAGGGGAATAGCTGCTAGATGGAACCTCTAGTCCTAGTTCTCCACACTGATTCCACAGTGGTTGCACCAGTCTACAATTCCACCAACAGTGGAGAAGGCTTCCTTTTTCCCTGCAGCCCCACTGGCTTTGATATTGGTTGATTTCTTGATGACAGCCAATCTTTCTGAAGTGAGATGGAATCCAGTGTTGTTTTAATTTGCATTTCTCAAATGACCAATGATGATGAACATTTTTTCATACATTTATTTGCCACTTGTATTTCTTCATCTGAGAAGGGTGTATTCTCAGACGCCCATTTTTGGATTGGGTCTTTGAATCTGGAGGGCCTGGATTTTTTTTTTAGTTCTTTATATGTTGTAGGTAGAAGTCCTTTGTCTGAGATTTTTGTAGAGGAAGGTCGCTTGTTACCGCAGTAGGGTTCAGTGGTAAATCCATCTGTCTGGGCATGGTGGTACACAGCTGTGTGCTCCCTGCCTCAGCCTCCCAGAGTGTCAGGAGTACACATGTGCACTACCATGCCTGCCTATCACCTACCTTTTTTTTTTTTTTGTACTAGGGATCGAACTCACAATTTCGTGTGTGTCACTTACACTACTGAGCTAAATCCCCAGCCCTATCACCTACCTTTTACCTCACTGTTTTTTTCTTATTTGTATCTTACCTGTTTTGTTGAGTAATAGCTTTAACTGCTAAATTTTCTTTCTAGATTTTCTTTGATTCTTTTTTTTCCTAAAATACTTGACCATTTAGTTGTACTAGACCATTTTGTTGTGGTTTTTTGTTTTTTGTTTTTTTTAGTGCTGGGGATTGAATTCAGGCTTACTACTGAATTGCATCTCCAGATATTTTGTTTTGTTTTATTTTATTTTATTTTATTTTATTTTATTTTATGAGAGGGGCTTGCTAAGTTGCACAGGTTGGCCTGGAACTTGAAATCTTCCTGCCTCAGCTGCCCTAGTAGCTGAGATTAGAGGCATGCACCACCATCCCTGACTGTAATTTTTAAAATATTTATTTATTATTTATTTTTGGCAGTAGTGGAAATTGAACCTCGGGCCTTTATATTGAGCTACATCCCCAACCTTTAAAAAACATTTTTTTGGGCACAGTTGTTAAGCTGCAAAATCACCCAGGCTGGTCTGTAAATTTGCAATCTTCCTGTCAGCCTCCCAGTGTACTAGAATTATAGGCACCATCACATCTGGCTTATATTTGGTATTAAATTTCTTTATACGTGTCACCCTTTCTTTAATTTCACATTCTGATTCTGATTTTTTTCTTCGAGGGTGGGTGGGTACTGAGGGTTGAATTTATGTTCTTCACATTGAGCTATATTTGCAACCCTTTTAAAAAAATCATAATTTTTCATTTTGAGACAGGGTCTTTCTAAATTATTAAATCACCTGTGCTGGGCTGTAAATTGAACTTCCTGCCTCAGTCTCCCGAACTGCTGGGATTATGGATTTGTGTCACCATACCATTTGTTTTGTTTTTTAAGATAGAGTCTCACAGTGTAGTTTAGGCAGGTCTTGAACTCACTATGTATCCCAGAGTGGCTTTGAACCCGAAGCTATCCTCCTGCCTCAGCCTCCTGAGTGCTGGGATTAGATATGTGTGCCACCACACCCTGCCGGAGACTGGCCTGTGCAGCCCGTCCCAGGTCCCTGCCTACCACCATCCTTGGGGAACCACCCCACCCCTCCAAGCCTTCCCAACGTGCCCCTTTCCGGAACCTAGTCCTGCTAGTTTGTCACCCTGACTCAAAGGCAAATGAAGATGAATGACAGACACTGAGTTAGTTTACCGCAGGGGCAGCCTGGTGGAGAGCTTTTATTTACCCAAAACTGCCCACAAGCAATTAAAGTAACACAAGCATCACCTGCCTGCCAATATTTATTAATATGTGCTCAGGTAAAAACTTAACCTCAGGGCTATTAGCTTTCCAGTGGGACCCGCAAGGTGCCATCCCTTCAGGGCGCCTTTTCCTTTGTGCTCACAGAGCAGGCCAATGAGGCGTTTTTCCTTTTCCAATCAGATTTTATTGGACACTTCAGGTATGCAGAGTGATCATATTCATCACAGAGAATCTGCATCTGTGTGTGATATAACTTGTTTCTTTTTTTCCCCATTCCCATTCCCCTCCCCTCCCTTCAGCCTCTCCTCCTCTCCCCATTTATGAAATCTTCCTTTCCACTTCTTCCTTCCTTTTTATTTTTACTTTTTACTTTTCCCTTCTTTCCCTTGTGCCTCACCCCTTCCTTATTCCCCTTCCCATATGAAAATTTTCTTCCTATTTCACAATACATTTTGGTCCTTATTTATACTTTCGATTTCTCACACCAGAGAAACAATGTGTGTCTGATTGATTTCACTTGAGTATGGTCTCAAGGAGCATCCATTTACCTAGAAATGTCTCAAGGTTATTCATCTTTATGGCAGACTAGAGCTCCATTATATATAAGAAAACCACACGTTCTTTATCCATTCACCAGGTGATGGGTATTTGAGCTGTTTCCAGTATTTGGTTATTACAAACTGTGCCACTATAAACCTTGGGAATACTGCTCTGGTATGATGCTTTTAATTCTTTTGAGGAGACACCAAGAAGGAGAATAACTGGGTCAAATGGTACCTCTGGTCCTAGTTTTTTGAGGAATCTTCATACGGATTTCATAGTGGTTGCACCAATCTACACTCCCACTGACAGTGGAGAAGGGTTTCTTTTTTTCCCCATAGCCCCGCCCAGCATTTGTTATTGGTTGGTTTCTTAATAATAGCCATTCTTTCTGGGGTGAGATGAGATTTCAGCAGTTTTAATTTGCATCTCTTGAATGACAAGTGATGTTAAACACTTTTTCATATATTTATTTGCTGTTGGTACATCTTTATCTGGGAAGTTTGTACTCATTTCAGATGCCCATTTTTGGATTGGATCTTTAGATTTGGGAGGGCTAATGTTTTTGAGTTCTTTTTTTTTTTATAATTTTATTTAAAGAGGAAAAAACAAAACAAAATAAAACAGAATAAAGGGTAGCAACCATACAGTATTCCAAGGAAAAAAGGAAAAGTACAACAATAAAACCTAAGAAATTATTACTTGACTAATTACATACTGACTTCTTGGAAATAGTTGTTCAAATTACAAAGTTAAAGCATGTAAAGTA